>PVLD010003328.1:0-103463 GCA_004027595.1 Dinomys branickii | reverse complement strand
GCTTACTTTCTTACATATTTTTTTCCTGTCTTCCCTTTCCCTTCCTTTAAAGTGTGATAGAAAAAGAACTACATCAACAACAGAAAAAAAAAAAGAAAGAAACCGAAAAGCATTAACAAAGAGACACAAAGTAGCACAATAACAGTATGACCAGAACTGAATTGTAGACAAAGCCACAGAAAACCAACAATAGTTGCTGCATTGCATATTGATCTTAGGCTGAGACTGCTGACTCTTCCCCAAAGCGTAATTACAATGAAAGGAAAATGTAGTAAATTTATTCAGAACATTGGGCAGCTATGAGGCCTAGCTAAAGACACAAACAAAATTCTCAAAAGAGGATTTCCGGAAGTGCTTCAGAAAGTCACAAGAATGTGGGACAAATGTATGCAATGTGAGGAGAAGTATTTTGAGAGGTAGTGAAAGTGTGATTTTTAAAGTAAAAATTGTTTAAAGTAAAATTTTTAAAAATATTTGTCATATTTATTGAGAGATATGATTGCAAAATATGGTGAATGTTTGAATTTTCAGATAATTATTCTCCACATGAGGGTTGGCATTACTCACCATTAGGCTGAATGCACTCATTCCATTCTTCATGCTATTTTCTGATACCAAACTTGAAGTATTGTGTCTCTAGTCCCACTGTTGCAGCTGTCATGAAGTACAGAATCACTTCAAAGTTTGTATATTTCACAGTCATTTTGATTTGGGGAAGAGCCAGAAGTTGCACAGTGACATATCCGATTAATAAAATGGATGAAACCAGACCATAATACTATTGATAGAAATTGTCATGCTACAAGAAATATATGACATGCAGCACTGTCATGGTGTAGGATGAAAATGTCCATTTCTTGGGCTATTTGCTACATATGCACATTGTGATGGATGATTGATTGTGTCATCTTGAGTAAGAGAAGCTCATGTATATCGGCTGAGCAATTCCACACCATACGCTGTGGAAGATTGACCCTAGGCTTGTTTGTTGCCTCGATAGTACAAATTGGAAATGAAGGACTGAATAGCTTCTGTTTCTTCAGAGGAGCTGCGGTCTTTACCCTCACCTTGGACATCGTCTCCTACCTCCAGTGCAGACTCTTCAGCTTGTAGTGTAGATCCTTCAGCCTTCGGCAAGACTCCAGCTTTCCGTCATGGACCCATAGGCCTCCTGATACGGACTTGCTCAGGACAGTGCAGTGACCTCCAGACCATTGACTGGATCTTTCCGTCTCCAGTATACAGACAGATCCTTGAATTCTTCCACATGTAACTCTGTGACTGGTCTTTATAAGCCAACCTTGTAAACTCTAAGAGATTTACACCTTGTGTTATATCTGTTTCTCTACTAAGCACTGACTGACATACAGGTACACACATCATTTCTTAAACACTCTATTGTAAGAAGTCCTTATAATATTCAGTGATGATCCTAAAATGCTTGAATATGAACTTGACTCACACAATTCCATCAAGATACAAAACACAGTCAATGTCATTGTGATGATGGATATTTTTAAAATTATTATTAGTAGTGTACATTGGTGGTACATGATTTCATTCATCACAGGGACTTGGTACATGTACATAACACAGTTTAATTCTTTTCATTCCTCCCCACACCCCTCTCTCCTCTTCCATTCAGTTTTTGACTTATTTCCCATTTGCAAAAATTTATCTCCTTCTATCTCAATTAAATAGAATTAAATTCAATTCTATTTCTTTTAAAATTATGTATATATCCTTTGGCTCTCTTACAAAAGAAATCATGTGATATTTAAGCTTGGTGTCTGATTTATTACATTTAATATTATTATCTCAGTGTTCATCCATGTTCCATCCTCAAATGACTCAAATTTATCTTTCTTTGATTTGTATCTTGATGGACAATCTATTCACAAGGGGAACTGGGTGAGTTTCATTGAAAACTGAAATTTTGTGTTAATAGGATAAGTATGCACCTGTGTTTCATCTCCCATGATGAAATTTCTTAAAGATCCAGACTCTGAAGGGATATGATTATACAAGCCAAATGAAACTGATGAAAGTTCACATTAATTTGGTGTCTTTAGTCCATCACCTACAGCACACTTTAACACATACCTTCTTCTCACACCTGACTGTACCAAATAAGTTGAAAATTTTCACATACTATAACAAAGGTTCAACTTGCTACTACTCAGATTGAAGATCTCATACTTCTGCATGTGTGTGTATGTGTGTGTGTGTAATCCCTTGATGTAGGGGGTAATTGGAAATTAAAAGAACTCATTTTAAGATAATTTTATGTAATTAATCCTACTAAGAATAGTTTTGAGAGAGTTTAGACTTTAGAATTAGAATTTTTCAAATTATTTTGTCAATATATTTCAGGGAGAAACTCAATTTTTACTATCATGGATATATCACAATATTCATTTCCATGTCTGTTATTCTGGGTTAACCAGAGAAACATTAATAGTAGGAAATACACAGTTGTGAGGATTAAGTTTTATAATCGGCCCTCTGCAACTCTGGGAAACAGGAAGTTCAGTGTTGTAATTTTTAAACCTAGAATTTGGGGAATTAATGGTTGAGCTCCTAAGTCATAGACTGAAGTTCTGAGAATGAGGAATTCTGAGGGCAGAAGATCAGTACCTCAATTCAATGAGGCAGGCACAGAGCAAATTCAATCTCTCCCTACCCCTTCCCCTCCCCCTCTCCCTTTCCCTCCCCCTTCTCTCATTTAGGTCCTAGTGTATGGATTGTGCTTACTGATACTAAGAAAGTACATTTTCTTTACTTGGTTTACACATTCAAGTGTTAATCTCTTTTAGAAACAAATCCACAGACACACAAAGAAATGTTAAACCAGCTGTCTGAGCATCCAGTCTTGTCGACTGACATCAAGTTAACCATCACAGTATCTGGAGGGGATATTAATCATCCTGTTTGTCCCAGTAGCTTCCCCACCCTCCTTAGGTATTAGGAGCAAGCCATTTTGTTTTCTGATAAATGTGTCTCTTTATATGAATCATTAACCCAGCCAAAGTGATCCACAAGTCATTTATGTTGACGTCAGAATTACAAGACTGAAGTTAGCTGGTTTCTAAACAATGCATTAACCATTTAACTATTCATACCACTCCTATTCTTCAAAAATATAATGAATAGGTCACTCCTACGTATGACAAAATCATGTGGGCTGGTTTGATAAACATATGTGATCAAAGTCCTCCATCCAAATCAACATGCTTTATGTCCTGCAATTTCTTCTTAATTGCGATTACAGTATTTTATATGCCCACATTTTTCTTCATAAGAATACCTCAGTAGACAGATAGATAGATATAGATATGACATTTTATTATTTAAATCAGTTATGCACTTATACAGGCCCGCACACATAAACTTGCACACTTCCAAATAAAAACTTTACCAATAAAGTGTACTGTAAGGCATGTATACTTGTGTTTGTGTATGATATGGTAATCACATACCTGTATGGATGCACAGCACATTACACTACATAACACAATTCAACTTTGCACAGATGGCCCTTATTAGGAGCTGAAGGGCTGGGGATATAGCTCAGTGGAATAAGCGGCAAGCGCAGGATCCTGAGTTCGATCCCCAGTACCGCAAAAAAAAAAAAAAAAAAAAAAAAAAAAAGAGCTGAAGAGCTCCTAGAGTCTCAAATCTGTGTTTTTAAACAACTACCCATAGTTCCCTCCTTCTTGAATTTTGTGATTAAAAGGTTTTATCTTGCTTGTCACTGTACTACACCTATTATTTGCCTTTCCAACTAAATTTTAATTTCTAGCATTGCTAGTAATCAGAAAAATGTAAATCAAAACCAGAATGACATATACCACGTCATTCCAGGAAGAGTGGCTCTCATCAAAAAAACAGGATAACTACGGGCAAGGAAGCAGAGAAAAAGGAACTATTACAAAATGCCTGGAGTAATTTAAATTAGCACCACTACAGAAAAAATACAGCAACTCCTCAAAAAACTTTATAGATTTGATCTTTACATTCGTTTTTGTCTTTTAATTATGTATCTCTGAAGTTTTAAAAACTTTTTCTACAGTGATACCTTGGTAGCTCATAAATCTGTTGGCTCATTCTCACGCTCTCTGTAAATAGTGAAATATCTTACTCTGTGCTTTCTTTTCGGTTGCATTATAGCATGAGCACTAAGAATTTAGGCCCTGAAATGAGAATTCAAGTAAAAAAAAAATCTCAGATCCATCCATTTAGTACGTCTCTGAATCTGTAAGAGCACAAAATGTAAGATGACAACACTACACAGCTGATAGTAGGGAGAAAAACATATCCACACATAGATACAAACACAGGTACATAGGATAAACTAGGAGAAAATGAAATTATATATTACGTTAATAGAAGACCATATAATCTACAAAGACAATGAATTGGTAGCAATTCTCTACTTTCTTGCTTTACTCTCTGTTGTATTTACAAAGAAATTATTCTGAGAGACTATTGGTATTTTTTACTCAAAATTAATTTTCACCAGAAACTTCTAAGAGAAGCGCTGCAACTTTGTCCAAATTAAAACTATTTTCCCAAACTTCTAAATCATAAATAGTTGTGGATTCAGTCCTAAAATATAGTAATTTAGCATTCTTTTTTTTATGCTACAGATTGAAGCTTTTACATTCTATCATGAACATGGAGTTCTGTATGGCTGCTATTAATTTAACTTGGTTACCTTGGAAACAAGAACACTTTCTTTTAAACTCGTCACTAATGTCATCTATAAAAATCACAAAAAATTAAACATAATTTTTTTAAAGTAAATTTTCTTGTTTTCCACTGGGAGACAGAAAAAGCAAGAGAATTCATTAGTAACAAATATGTCTAAATAGCTTTCTAATCCACCTTGAGGGTTTCAATAATGCAAAGTTTTCTCAATAATTCCAATTTAATTCTTCAGATGTTTCAAAGAAAATAGCTGGCTTAGGTTTAAAAATAAATATCTAAGCTGTTTTGTTTCTTTTCACTGTAAAATCAAAAGTAGGTAGTAATAGGTAGCACTATGTCTGAAGATAGTGTATATATATATATATATATATATATATATATATATATATATGTACTAAATGCAGTTTGGTAAATGATACTGACCTTCAGGAAGCAGGGCTATATGATTCTATTATCAAATACATACAGAATCATAGTGTAGCTCCACATTCACCATTACTGATTAAAGGTCATTACAAAGAAGCTCAAAAATTACATAAGGGAAAAAGCTTATCTTTTATTGTGGATTTCAGTTACCATTAGACTAGTAAAGGACTAACACAAGCTATCGCCTGGTACAAGTGTGAAGAAATAAAATCCCTGGAATTATTATGGTAGAGAATAATTTACAAATTCATGTAAAAGATACTGTTATTACCCATTCTTATATTTTAAAAGAATTGAGTGAAGAATAAAAGAAAAAGGATTGCTGAAATGTTAGCCTTGTTATTTGATTTAGTTTTGTAGTACACTGTGAAGCATGCCCCATGCAAATTATTTTAAATATGACAAACCTCTTTAATACATAAATGGAAGCAAAATAGGTACTGAGTCAGGAAGTCGGTTCTCAGGCTCTCAATTTTCCACTTACCAGCAATAAGTCCAGGGGAAATAATTTTTAAGTTTCCTAACCTTAAATATTGTTTACAACATTGAATGTTTGTTTTATATGGAATTTGTTGATATCACTATTAGAACTTGTATAA
The DNA here is from genome assembly GCA_004027595.1 of Dinomys branickii. NCBI lineage: Eukaryota > Metazoa > Chordata > Mammalia > Rodentia > Dinomyidae > Dinomys > Dinomys branickii. Next base: position 97,728 of record PVLD010003328.1, on the reverse strand, counting down.
AATTTACGTTAACACACAAGCCCATACATTCATGTTTATATGGTAGCTTTAGTCATAGAGCTTCAAAGCAACAAAAATAACCTTCAATAGGTCTGCTACATTGAGGCAAGAGAGTATTATTCAGCACGCAAGAACGACAACACACTAACATGCACATGCACACACACAAACACACACACACACACACACACACACACACTCCTGCACAGAGCTTTTAAGTGATGCAAAGCCATAAAGGAAACACAAATGCTTATTCCTGAGAACATGAAGCCAAACTAAATATTGTGTCAGTCCAGCTACATGGCATTCCAGCAAAGGAAAAAATGTAAGACAGTAAAATGACTCAGGGCTGCCGTGGCTTGGGGAATAGGAAGGGTGTAATGAGACATAGAGTGGTGTTTTGAGCAGCAAATTACTATGAAGGATAATGCAAAGATGGATACATATCAATCCATGTTTTTTCAAATCCACAGAACGTACAACCACAGGAGTGAACCTTAATGTGCAAATTGGGTGCTAATGATTTATCAATATATGTTGATCAGTTCTAAAGAATGTGTGATTCAGGTCAACAATGCTGAGATTGAGAAAGGCTGGGGATGTGCTGGGACAGAGACTACATCACAGACTACTGTGACTCTCGATTTTGCTCTGAACCTGGAACTGCTGTGAAAAAATAAAAGACCACAGAATTTTTATGAAACATTGTATGACATGACCAATAAACAAGTATAAGTAAAGTAAATTAATACACCTGCAATTTTTCATGTAAAGAGATTTTTGGTATTTTACAACCACCAAAGCATAAATTTAAATTTGAAGTTGTGCTTCAATTCCTGTGTTTTTCCATAAAATTACTATAAATATTATATAATATTCTTAGTTATGCAGTGGAATTAATAGTTATTGATAAAGTTCTTTCTACTGCAAAATGAATTCTGAGTTGCAGCTCAGACTGGAAGAAACTCAATTCACTTTGCCTCAGTAAAAATGAAGGGAAGGACAAGACATTTTTTTCTTATCTCTAATATTTAGAGATTTCCAAACTAGGTAGATGTCTTTGAAAAATGTCAGCCATTCATAAATTTTTCTATTCATATTTTAATATTATTTAATTCTGAAAAAGAAATTAGAACAAACTAAAGGCAAACTAAACCATATAAATGCATCCAAATATACATAACAATCTCATGATCAATGGAGAAAATTCAGTCACATGAAAGATAAATTAAAACTTCCAAAGAGTGAAGATATAGTTATTCTCTAGGTCTGTTCTGCAACAAATAAATACATAAGTAAATAGAAGAGAAAAAGAGAAAAGTCTGTTATTATTTCTTCAGTAAGTATTTTAATAAATGAATGAGTAATTTCAAAGATTATAATAAGGCTCTATAATTAAGAATGTGTTGACGTGAACTGAAATCTACACAGGAATCTATGTGATATAGAAGGCTCACATTTCCCCGTTGTCCACAGATTTATCCAACAGGCCACAAAGAGATGAAGGGTTTGTAAAAGGTTGAACAAAGCGTCCTAAACTACAATTAGATAGGCAGAAGAATTCTGTTGTGCTATAGCATAGCAACGTAGTTCTTCGCTTATTAGGAAAACATTTTGAAATGTTTCGGTAAATGCCAGGAACCATCCAGCAAGCCTTGAGCTGTCTCACCATATTTAATGCTATGAATGTGCTAAATAGCATTCATCAATCATTGAATATCTTGAGATTTCTATGACTTATAAGATCCTTTACTGACAAGTGATTTTAAGTGACTTGTATGAAGAAGCCAAAATTCTTGATGTCTGACCAACCATGATACTGAAAATCTTTATTGTTTTCAGTTCTCAGAGCATCACTTGACTTACAGATATGCTCAAAAGATAGTTAATATTTTTTCCTTTTTGATTTGTATTAAATTATTGTACTTCCCCACACAGTTGTTTCAAAGTGAAGCTTCCATTGGGCATGCCTGCTGACAGATTATACCTTATTTTCTTTCTCATGCTAAACATGAATGCTTAAAAACAGGTGTGTATGCCCCTTAGACATCATCTTTGGAAGGTTCTAAAACGGCAGTGTATTGCATGCTCCAGACACTAGTAGCTTAATGCCTTTTACTTTCGTGCCTGATTTAAGTTTCTCTTCTCCTACTTCATCTGCTGACCTTGACTCAAGAAAATACAGTTATTTTTTCCTATACTCATAAAGCCAATGACTAATTGAAACATTAATAATAAATAAGTAAAATTGAGATCTCTGAAGAATTATTGAAGGCTTGGCATTCCTGAAACAAATTTTAGTGATAAATTTGGAAAGCAACTCACTATTCTCCTCTAATTTGGAAAACATTGAGATTATGTGTAACATCCTTGTAGGAAGCTGAGACTAGACATCTAATCTGTAATATCTGCTTTTCCCAACTGTATAAGAAAGAATAATACAAACAGAATGTAATAAAAGACTAGAAAATATTTTCCCGCTGGAATAAATGTCACACTGGTCTCTTTTTTCCTGATTTTAACAACAGTAAATTGTATTTTACTTATAAACCCTGTCCACAGAAAATAAACATAGGAGGAACAAGTTCCTATTCTGATGTTCTAGTCTGGCTCATTTTACTTTAGTAAACTTTCTGCCTTTTCTTCATATTTATGTCTTTCCTTCTCAGTGTTGTACCCATGTGAAACTATTATCACCTTTCTGTGAAAAGTGGCTGAGGCTCTAATCCCTGGATGAGTAAAAGCACACTGGATTGGCTCCCAGGAAATTCCCTAAAGAGTCATCATTCCTCAGTGCTTTTCACAAGGTATTCTTCACACAGACTGAAGGTTTTCGTAGGACAGCTGTAAAGAGCAAGTCAGATATTTTATACTATGAACTCTCGACATGTTATAATGACGTAAATTACTTCAGTGTGAACATGTCAACTTTCTTCAAAAACACAGTTTTGATTAGCACAGTATTTCAGAAGTGCTTGTTTCATGGAAATAAACAATTTTCTTCCCACTCAGGGTTTCTAGGTTAATGAAGGAAAATAACTTGACTGACTGAAAATGTGTGTTTTTCTTATATATCAATGCTCTTTTGGTTTCTCTTGGTAAAACAGAAAGAATGAAGCCCTTTTAACCTGAGCTCCTCTCTCTCCTTCAAAATTATTCTTGATTCTTCCCTTTTAGGAGCTATTAATTATAAAAATAAAAGCCTTACCAATAATTATCTACCATTTTATTTTCCTAGTGTGCTTAAATATTTATACTGCTACACCTACATTAAACTAATCAAATGAGAAATGCTGCTAAAGGAATTGCCTGATAAATAAAGGCTGCCCAGAAAGATCATAATCTACTTTTCTATGCCTCTGTAATTTTCTACCCAAATAGGTTTTCATTGTGTTGCAAAATATTAGCAGATTACCAGTGACATGAAAAATGTGTCAGTACATATAAATATAGGCTGATATTAATAACCATTATTCATTATGTTATTGACTCCCAAGTGAGGATGCGTACAGAGGAAAGTGTTTGAAAAATATAAACGCATTTTTCCTCATTCATTAATTCTAGTACTTTTCACTAAAATGCCATGAGTTGTATATAGAATAAGTTATTGTTATGAATCTATATACATACTTAACCAAGTGTGGAAACACTAGTTAGCTTAGACAAACATTTAATTAATCTTTCCTAAATTGTATATGATTGTAAAATGTTACATAAATTATTTTCTTTGAATTCAGTTTATTCTGGACCATTCTGAGTCAAGGGAAGAGAGGATATCTTTCTAGAAATTCCTAATGATACTATGCTTCATGTTGAATGGCTTACTTTTGTTTCTTCTTTATGTAAGTTTTGCTTTGTTATGGCTTGATTGAAAAGCAAAAAATAATATGTCTTATACACATATAAACATTGTATTTACAGTTATATATATAAATGAAAGCTGGAGATGAATATCACAACCTAGTAAGGCTCATAAACTATCAAGTATAAAATATTAAGAACTTAAACAACATAGTATCTTACCGGATAACTAGCTATTTGACTTCTTTCTTCAATGTGTTTCAAAATAAGGGTTGCAAAGCGAGTTTAATTCTTCACATAATTAAAAAATACCTGCATTCGTTATGCTTGCATAAAGCGATAGGATAATATGAAAGAATTAAAGGTAAACTAGTCACTTGATCAATTTTTGTATTGTAAATATTAGCGATGAAAAATCAATGTACTTAAGAAGGGAAATTGGTAGAAATTATCTAAAATAGATACAACTTGAGATCATAATGTCAAGTGAAGTAAATCAGAGACACAAGCTTAAATGCTGCATTGTGTCTCATATGAAAAACTCAAATTGTAAAGAAAAAGCAAACTGAAAGATAAATGATAGGAAGTAGGGAGCTCGGTCATTCTCAAATGGGGAGGGGATGAAAAGAGGAGAGGTAGGGAAAGGGGCTGAATAAAGAATTAGCATACGTTACGTGTGTGTAATAATTCCACGCAAGGAATGTAAACATTATGTACTGCACACAAGCACTAATAAAATAGAAAATTTTAGAAAACATTCAAAACTTTAAAAACAATGACCAATTATATTCATTTACTTTTAGTTTGTATTAATTTAATTTTAAAACTATCTGATGCTTTTCTTGCAGGGAGAGAAAATCTGCCTGCCTGCCTCCCATAGCTGATGAACGTACTGGCTCTTTCACTGCCACAAAAGGAAGTGATCGTCCACAAACATGAAAATCCTTATGCTGATCACACAGTACATGAATTTTTTACATGTCCTAAACATCACCAAGAAACAAAACATTTGAATACAATATACTCATCTATATTAGAAAAGATGGATAAAATAATCGGTTCAATTACTTTTACTAGAATATATCCACTGTAATATTTCCACAGCAAAAGAGTTCCTCAGTAGTTTTTATTTTCTCCTCCAAATTAATCTAATATTTATTCTGACATACCTTACATTTTTACCATAATAAAACAACTACTACACTGTTCTGTTCTCTGCTGTAACAATTTACAAACTTTTTGATGCCACAAGATACATGAGAATGTTTGGAGGCTAAAACTCTCAGAAAGTCACCTCAGGGCTCACCTGAAGTGAATTTGCCTCAGGATTCTGGTGTAGATACAGGGTTACCTGTATCTGCACAAGAAGAAAACACTACCATTTAGAGTATGTTTTGTTTAAATACCTGAGAAGTGTGGAGATGCAAATATATTTCAATGCTATTTTATTTAGTTTCAGTTGCAGGAAGTTTATCTTGCAAAATTATACCATGAGTCTGAGAAATTTTGATTGCCAAAATGAAGAAGATAAGTTATGACAGGATAGGTCCTTTTTGTCGAAAATTTATGGTGTTTGTTACACAAATCTTGGCTTTATCATTATTTACTTCAGTTTTTATATGAAAAAAATAGAAATTATTCACATATCATAAACTGAATGCATTATTCAAAATATTTCTGCTTCATAATAGGTATAGTTTAGATGCAAAAATGTACCTCCAAATATCGCATGGCTTTGCAGGTAGCACCTGGTGGGAAAAGGTGAGTCACTGGGTCTATGACAGAGAAGGGTGTTTCCTTGTCCAGGGTCCCTCAGAGAAGGGTGTTTCTTTCTCCGGGGCCCCTACCCTGTCTCTGCTTCCTGGTTGTGATGTGCCAAGCAGCCTTCCTCTGCTGTGCTGCCCAGGCTTACTGTTTCTTCCTCTGAGTACCACCCCCGTCACTAACGGAATTCCGGGAAATATGAACTGAAATGACTCTTTCCTTTGAAATCGTGAGTGTTGGGTATTTCATCTCAGGAATGTGAAACTGACTGATACAGACTTTGGTACCAGGTGTGTGATTCTTTCTGTGACTTTCCTGACCAAGTGATTCAGACATGAGGAAGATACATTGCTGGTATCCAGAATAAAAAGAAAAAAAAACATATTAAATTGAAAACAAACCACTAGGAACTTCCACTTAAAATAGTTTCAGATGAAATGGAAAAAGTTGTACATGGTGGGTTGGCTGGTTTTCTTTTTAAAAATATCAAAACAATTATTCAGAAATTGGTCTTCCTGTCCTAATATGACTAGACTTCATAGAGTTAGAACTTTTTCATCAGGAAGTGGATCATTCTTCCCAAAGATGATTTAAAGGAGTAAAATGATGTATGTGAAAAACGTTGAGCAATCATTCTGGTATCAGTTTTGATTAATCATATATATACAGTATTTATATTAAAAATCACACTTTGAAACTAATAAATAAGCTAGAATAAAAATTTAAACTTTAGAAACCAAACAGAAAATTTTCAGGATCATAGTTAACAATTACAGTAAATATAAATGTTCCTTCTACTTCTGTGAACAGGAGGCAAACAAATTACAGTTTTTGTGTCTCTCCACAGTCTGCTTAAATTTATGCTGGAGCACTAATATCCTAAAGAACAGGTTCTTAACACAAATAATAAAGCTTAAATAAGGGCATAAGGAGGTGAGTCTGATATAATACAACTGCTTTCCTAAAAAGATTGATAGAGATACCAGGATCGACACATATACAGAAAACTGTATGTCAGTGAAAAGTGGTAATGGAAAGATAGTCGCCTGCAATACAAGAAGACACCATAACAGCGCATTATATGTGGCCTTGCAGCATGCAGATCTGTGATAAGATGAATTTCTCTTATGTAAAATACTAGGTTTTTGACATTTTGTTGTAGTAGTGCTCGTCGACTAAAAGGAAAAGCATTAAGTATTTTCTATAATTGTGAAATTATAACAGCATTAAAATTGTTTATCACTTTATATAAGCTAAAATTATCCATTAATAGTATAAGGAATTCTGTGAGTCATTTTCACATTAAAATAAAGGTGGGTGACTAGGTTTCCAAAACGCTCCAAAAAAATATTTAGAGGTTGGGACACAATATAACTGACACCTAATGTTCTGTCTTTATTTATTCTCAAAAATCTTTAATAGTCTTCAGAATATTGAATAAATTAAATTTGTTCTTCAGATAAACATGAAGATACAAGGAAAATAAAGAGATCTAGAGAAATAGGAATATTTGACAACTTTCTCCTCTCAAAGTCTATATGCTATTAATACAAGCTATAACACAACTTAAAGAAGTTTAATTTAATTACAAATAACTTGGCAAAGAGAAAGTAGGAGGACAGATAATGAACAAACATTTCCTACAGTAAAATTGCTTATTTTGGGTCCTTGTGTGGGATCTAGGAAAATTTTAAACTTTTACAAATGTATGCAGTGACACAGTTTACAAAGTTAAAAGGTAAAACTAAATAGATTTTAGAATATTGACAGAGTTGTACAATTATAATCACAAAAAAGTATTGCTTATGACTGTGAAAAGGAAAAAAGTAAAATATGTGTGACACCTTGTAGTTATATGCATAAGTATACATATTTATATATGCCAAATTAAATAAGCTAATATGCAGAATGTATTTATTTTAGGATACCACAGACGTTTACATAATAAAAAGAATACAAAACACTCAATCTATGAGATGCATTAGGATGCGTTTAAACCACAGGAACCACTGAAACAAGTATTCATATGTTTCCATAATTCTTTTCCCAGAAGTCATTGCTCTATATGTGAATTTATTTTCTTCTATTGCAGAATGTTGACCAGAAAAATAATGAAAAACGAAAAGCTCAAGAGTTTTTTATCTTATAGAATAAGAAGAGACACTTTCTTGGTGTCTTTACAACTGACTTCAAAAATTCTAGGGAAGACTTTGAAATCTGCAACCTGTAATTCTGAGCTAAGATTTTGATAGATCTGCTTCTAAAATGACCACATATTTCGACTAATGGGGAAGAGAAGAGCTGAGCAAAGGACAGCCTTTGGTGTGTATCCCAGAGTACAGCTTTCAACTGGTTTAAATTAATTCTAACCCAAATAAACCAAGAGGACAGAGAAGAACAGCCCTTCAGGGTAATAAAACAACAAACAAAATTAAAAAGAAGTATCATGTGTGGCATGTAGTACAAAGAACATGTACAAATAAACCAAGGCTGAATCATGAAGAAAAGCATGTGCTTATTTTTGCAAAGTGTAATATTTCATTGATGTTTATTATCAAAGTGTTACTCAGAATTATTTTCAAAATGTAATTCCTAAGGGCTGTGAGGATTCGCAGGGGGCACTGGTATAAAGAGAGCAGGATAACAGAGAAGAAGGGCCTGACTCCCATGAGGAACTACTTGAGTTTACTTTTATGTATTTTATTTCTGTGTCTATTTAAAGTATGGATTACATTGAAGAGTTTAGATTGGAGAGTCACGAAAGTAGTGCATGCAAGAAAGGGTTTATCAGTATAACTATAATTATTTTCTGGATGAAGGAACTACAAGAAATAATGGAAGTACTGAAGTATTAACCCAGTGCGAGGGTGAATGAAACATTTTAGAGTAATAGATAAAATCCTACACAAAGTCAGCAACAATGATAATTATAACAAGAGAAAAATTAAAGATGCTTTTGAGGAAATAAACATGAAATGTATTTGTGAACCTTTGAGTAGGAAGATAAGGGGACGACTAAGAGACAGTAGGTAGAAGATAGAATATAGAATTAGACACAAATTTGGGGAAAAATACAGATATGGAAAATAGTACATATTGTAACCAGTCCTTTTCCCAAATATGAAGTCTCCCACATGGAAGTGCGAAATAAGCTCAGTATAGTGTATTAGAAAGAACAAATAAAAACTCTCACTGACAGAGAGGCTCAGTGGAAGGACCTAGCGGGAGCAAACAAGTTCAGGGGTTTATGTGCAATTGGGCTAATGATGGGTTTCTACCTACATAAAAATTCTGCTAAGGCATCATGTTGGCAAGGCCATATGGACAGGCCACTGGAGGCCATGTGCCACGCCCTATCTTCTTCATCCCCAGGCAAATTACAACTTCGAACTTCCTTTTTACAACATCCTGTTTCTTTTTCCCACCTCCTGCCTCCTGCCTATCACTGTCTGCTGCGTCATGCAGACCATCTCCTAGACCCCACCTCCAGCCTGGCCCTATATAGTCTTTGTTGCCTCAGCCAGGCCTTCAGAAACTCCACGTCTGTCCTTTCATCTGTGGTCTTCTCTGTCCCCACAATAAAGGCCTTTTTATTTCGTTTCATTTTTCTACTTGTGCCAAAAATATTAACAGCTCTTTTGGTGGGCAGGCCAAAATTTCACGATGAAATAAATTTGTAGCAGCTTTTAGCTAGACTTCTGATGTTAGAAGACACAAATTTCCCTTGCAACTTTACTTCCCAAAGCTTGTATGAGTTTACCCAAGGCAATTTCCTTGGAAACGTTGCTATTACCATTTTTAGGTAGGCCTCTGACATTAGGAAAAGTGAACCTCCCTGCCCCCAGCTTTCCACATAGACTACAGGAAGCAGCTCTCCCGTGTGTTGCAACTTGTCCAAGGCTTAGCTTGGTTTATTCACCTCCCTATTCTACCTGTCTTTTTTTTCTCTTTCCCCTGGTCTCAGTCAGAGATACTCAACTTGGAGCATAAAGGGTACACTGAGGCAGTAAGAAACTCTACTTCGTAGCTTATAGGAAACATGAAAACTACAAAGGTTTGTAAGGGAAGAGTTAAAGACTATAGACTTGTTCAGAGTGCCTAAAAGTGATACCTGGAACAGCTGAAGCTGGAAAGTAATCATGAGTGCAGCACAAAGCCAGCCCCAGAGCACAGCAGCTCCTTGAGCCATGTAAACAAGCTTTCGAGCTTGCAAGTTTGTTGCTAAGCAGAGAGGTTGAAATTGACATCACTCTCCCAGGTGCATAAATAAGTACTCTACAGTTCTTGGTCAGTTCTCCTTTTCCACTCAGGAGACAGATGACCCCCACTCGATACTAGCATTTTGTCTCTTGTCTATTTTTTCCTCATTCTTGCAGAAATTCCTTCCCACGGTACAGGAAGACCCCAACAGATTGTACAAATAAGGAAAACCTATTAAGTATGAAACCCTGAGAAATAATAATACTTAGGAAATTAGCTAGGAGAGTAAAATTGAAGAAAGGTGAATGAGAGCCTGTGGAATTCAACGATTATCCAAAGGTAAGTTGTGCGCCAGAAATCAAAACAGGTACAGATCAAAAGTACAGAATTAAATATTGGTAAAATGTCAGCAAGATGAAGTTTTAACAAAGTCAACTGTAATGGGGCTTAAATAAGTCTTACCTTAGAAATCAGAAAGTGAAACTAATTTTCCTTTCCAGAAAATAAAATTAATATTAAAGGGAATAAAACCTAGGATAGATCTTTCTAAAAATGAAGAAAATAAACAGAAAGGGAATATAATATATGCAGGATTTCATTCTATGAATGAAGAATTAAATTGTTAAGAAAAAATCCAGTAAATTTTTCTTAAGAATACAAATGAATTGCATTTAAACATTTGTATCAGTAACAGCCCAGACTACACAGAGGCAATAAAGCATCTACGAGTCTCAATGGTTTAAAGCAAACAAGTAGAAATGCCAATCACAGTATGCAAACATTTTAGAGTGGCAGACTGAGGACGAGTCTATCTTGTCACATACTTTCGTGGTGGCTGATATAGGGAAAGGAGGGTGGGAACATAGTATAGGCTCTCGAGCTTCTGCTGAACACTTACATGTAATGGATCAAATTAAGCAGCACGGCCTTGCATAATTATTTTTTTTAAATATATAGAGAGGGTGCCCAGATATACATGCTGAATGATATGTAAAATTTAAAAGCATGCTTTCTGTTTACCATTTTTATCACAGTTCAATATATCTTATATCTTTCTTTGCCAGTACTGAGTTTTCCCTTACATAACTTTTTAATGTGGATTTTAATCAAGGGCAAAAATGATTGCACACACATCTGAAATATTATTCAAAATGAAAGAACTATTACATTTGCAGTTGAAAGCATGCCTAAAAGAAAGATACAATTCCTTTTGTAGAGACAGAATTCCACACTACACCAAATTGGCTGTGAATTCATCCGTGAGAGTCAGAGCTGTAGTGTTGAGGAAAGTTATGTTTTCTACAGTCCACTGACTTTTATGCACCTCAAGATGTAAATGATTTTTAGTGTTAATTTATTCTATTAGAACCACTCTAAGTGAATGATATTAATTCAATCGTGAATCTTCCTGAGTTAGTTTCAAAAATAAGGAACCCATGAATAGGCCAACAGACAGAACTAAGATTTGTTCTATACTATCTCAAAACAATAGAGGTAGAATCTTCCCTGAAATTGAACATAACAACTAACCTGAATGTTGGGCTTCAAAGAGAATGAATAGAACTTTAATAGCTTAGATTTGGGCTGAAATACAATTCGATATACAGTCAACTGCTAGCAAGCTTTTTGTATCAATTAGGGTTTACTAGAAGTAAGGATATTTATTAAGTATACTATTATTTGTGTGATATTTATTAAGTAAGGGTATTTATTAAGTTTATTAAGTAGACTTACAATAGCCACCTACAGAATTGAGGATGAAAGAGTGAAAACTGGCCCTCAGAGTGCTGGGGAGCCAGGGGAGCCATTCTAAGACTGAAAAAGCCTGGAGCTCACTAGGGAGTAAAATATGAGCACATTTCTGTGTCCAAGAGCACATTGCAACAGAGTGTCTTTGGAAGCTTAAAGGAATTGATTAAAAGTGTCCAAAGGCCATGATAAAGGCTGGAGCTCCTCTGAAGTAGCAAAAGGAAGACGTCCTTCTTTTTACCCTGGTTTCTGCATCCAGGCAATAAGCAAGTTGTTTGATGCGACCCACATTTGAAGTGAGACTTCCCTCTTCAGTTTGTAGCCTACAGGCCCATCACCTGCAGATGAAGGGGAAAATTAAAACTTTAAACATTAGCCTTCCAAGAAAGCCTTCCCAGCATGACCACCAAGACCAAGGGGACATATCTGGCGGGCCTGACAGCAGAACATTTCTTCCTCTGTGTAACCCCTGTCTCCGCTGCCTTTGTATAACTGATGACCTTGCAATGTACCTTAAAATGTAACAGGACATTTCTTCCTTTGTATCGCCCATGCTTTGTATATCTGAGAGCCTTACAATGTAACCTAAGATGTTTAAACTCCCTTATTAGCAACTTACCATGTCACCCAAACACCCACTCATAATGCACCAAATTTAGCTTTGTACCACCCCCCTACCCTCCCCATAAAAGACTCAAGACTCCACTGGGTGGGGCTGACTCTGGGAGAAATCCCAGTCTAGCCCTCCTAAACCTCCTCAGGGCTGTTTCCATGTTTAATCCATTTTCTGTAACACAAACACACCCAGAATGCACTCCACTAATCCACTAGCTATTTCTTAATCCATCCAAATTGACTTTCACTTAACTACTTCAGTGTCTGAAATGAAAACTGCAATATAAAAATAAGATTTCATCTCACTCAAAGCTCTCTGAATACCTGTATCCATCCACCATGATTCCAGGGAGGACTTCTAAAGGAATTACATTATCTTACGTACTTTTTCAGAGAAATAGAACCTATATGTAGTCAAGCTGATAACATGATATCTAATATTTTGTAATGATTTATACTTTTCTACAGCTCTTAAATTTAAAATTTTACACAGCTTAAAATAAAGCATGAACACTTTAGATAATGCAGGATTCTTTGAATGTTTAAATTAGTAAAATGAGCCAGTGATTAAAAATTCAGATACAAAAGAAGCTTTGATAAATGAGCTGCAGAGCTTTATTATAATTATATTTCATTCAGGAAAAACATTAAAGGAAACACACACATATATACTTATACATGTACGTATATATATATATATGTGTGTGTGTATATATATATATATATATATATATATATATATTCGTAGACATGCTTGTCATAAGCTGCACAGAAGTAAAAGTATGGAGTGAAGCAGAGGTCAAATCCAGCACCTCAGCTGAAAATAGATGCAGAAAGTAGAGGGTGAAATGTAGTCAAGTTTGGCACAAGATCAACAGCCTCGGGGGCTGGACAATTCTTGCAGAAACGTTCTCAGTCATCACAAGTTCTGCACATGATTACAAGTTAGTCTGTATTAAAGTCATGGTTCAATATAGAAGAATGAATTTGCACTTTACTTTTATGCAATAAAAATGGAAATGTATATGAATTTAATGGGAACCCTTGACTAGCAAATTATAGAAAATCACTCAGAGAGCAATAGAAGGATGAATTTCTATTAAATTATTCAATTATTTTCATATCAATATTTTATCTTGAAAACAAATGACTGGATAGACTGACCATAACTCTTCAGCTAAGAGATGGGAAAAACAGTGACTGACTTTTCTGAAGACTTTCAGAAAAAGTCCTGTTTCCACTAATTAGATATTAAGATCTAGTACTGAACCAAAATGACCCTAAATTTAAATACATTTCCTTAAATAATTTCATAAAAGTTTACCATATATCTGGTTGTATGACATGTTTATTCACTTAAACTGATAAATAAAATATGAAATATCATAAGTTTGTATGACATGTTTATTGACTTAAACTGACAAATAAAATATGAAATATCATAAGTGCTATACAAAATTATATTTTTTTAAATACAAGTAAATCTTAAAATGATTAAGACAATTTAAAATAATGTTAGAATAAAAGTCAAGAAGTTTCCACTTAATCTTTGTACATCCTCTTTTGGTACTCTTATTCAGGAGATTCTTTTCTCAGTGTAAATTTCACTATTGTAATTCTGCTTAAAATCTTTCAAAATTATTTCTATAAAAATTATTGGCCGAAATCCTTTCCATTTGATTAAGTAAAGCTGATTTTATTGGACTTTCTGTACCTGTGAGGATGCCACATTGAATCAATATTAATTCTGTTTCATAATCAAAATATATAAATCTATATTCCCATAGTTTTATGATCTAGGAATAAGGATTTTGAAACATCATTGCAGAAGAAGACAGGTTACATGGAGTTGAGCTTAGGAGGAAATAATTTTTCATTGATAGGAAAGTTTCAATAAGAAAAATATTTTGTGAGAAAATAAGCTGATACATTTTTTTCCTTTCCCAATCAACAGAACAAGTATTTCCAGAAGTGGTGGTCTTTGTGTAGTTTAATGCTGGTTGCTGAACAGTCAGGCCGACTGCTAAATTTACAACAGACTCAATCCCATCCCTAATCTAGCGACTTCCAGAGAACAATGACTTAAATACTCTGACTCTGTTTTGTGACACTAGTTTTTGGTTAAAAAGTACTCCATTGTGTATTTAAAAAAAAACACATCTTCTTTACCCATTCACCATTCATCCATTCCAAATACCTATTATATATTTTGTGGTTGAGCTATTAATATCGGTAAATTATTATTAATACAAATTAATGACCAAAAGAACCAGAATTGTCCCTCATACATACAAACCCTACAAGCAGTTTATTTGCTTGTATGATTCACTTGAGTTAAAAACAAAGTAAAGTGAAGCCTATGCCTGTATGCGCCGCCTGACCCCTTCCCAGCCTGGGAGGTGACATCAGACCCTCCACAGGCAGGAGCCGCAGTTGCCGCTGCCCAGCATTGTCCCTCTAAAGGAGGCTGTGTCCCCGGGGGTCTGCTTCATGCTGCCCACACTGCTGCCCTCAGGGGGCTGCGGCCCGCTGTCCTAGCCAGGTGTTGTTCTAGACTCCTCAGATACGTTCATGCAGGCTGTCCAGCCTGTGCGGATGGGATTCCCACATCATGAGTCAGTGGTGTCCCTGCTGCCCTTGACTAGCCACGCCATGTGTGGGCTACAGGGCTGTGGAGTGGGTGCTGGGGTGAGTGGGCTGCAGTGCTGGTGTGGCTCTGCACCAGAGCTGGAGGTGGCAATGCTTCTGAGGGCCTCTGCATGGGATGGTTCTCTGTGCAGGTGTCTTCCAGGTAAATTATATGCTGGACAAAATGCATGCTCAATAAATATTTTAAATGAACTAGAAAAAATTTAAAAAGAAAACAAAAGAAAGCAGGCATTGCACTGACATACCAGACTAAAAGAATTTATTTTATTTAATTTTAAAATTTCACATAAGAAAATAAAATACTTATAAGGCAAATTGTGATATGTATACATTGTATAATACATCAAGATAATTACTACACCTATCATTTAAATATCTCTTAATTCTTTGTGATGAAAGATTCAAAATCCCCTTTTCTAACTAGTCTGAGCTATACAATGCCTTAGTTTAAGTACATTATGCAGAACTTACTCTTACTTTATCACTATGGCTTTGACCTGTTGACCAACATTTTTGCATAATGTATGCCTCCCTAACCCCCTCATTCTGTGATGTTCACTGCCATGTTCACAACTTCATGAGATCAGCTTACATTCTTCTTTTATTTCTTTTCCAATCAGATTTTGTTGGTACATTTTAGGTCAATATAATGATCACTTTCATCATAGACAGTTTGCTCCTGTACACGATGTAACTTGTTTCTTTTTTCCCTTTAATCTGCCTCCCTTGAACACCTCTCCTCTCCATTTACAAGAGCTTTGTTTCCATTTTTTCCTTTTTTCTCATTTGCTTTTGCTTTTCCCTTCTTTCCTTTACCCCTCCTCCTTTTTTGTCCTCCTCCCTATTTAAATATTTTATTCCCATTTTGCAATACCTATTATATATTTTGGTCCTTATTTGGGCTTTTAGTTTCTTACATCAGAGAAACAATGCAGTGTGAAGAAGAAACATACATATGTGTGTCTGATTTATTTTATTTAAGGGTATGGTCTCAAAGTTCATCCATATACCTGGAAATGTCTCAAGTTTGTTATTCTTTATGGCAGAGTAGTATTCCATTTTATGTTAAAAATATCTTCTCTATCCATTCACCAGTTGATGGGTATTTCGGCTGTTTCCAAGATCTGATTATTACAAACTATACTGCTATGAATATGGGTCTGCATATATTGCTTTGGTATGTTGCTTTTAATTCCTTTGGGAACCAAGAAAGGGAATAGCTCAGTTGATTGGAACTTTTATGCCTAGTTTATGGAGAAATCTCCAGGCTGATTTCCACAGTGATTGCACCAGTCTACACTTTCATCTAAAGTGGAGGAGGGTTCCTTTATTCCCACAGTCCCTTCAGCATTTGTTACTGATTTCTTGATAATAGCCATTCTCTCTGGAATTAGATAGAATCTCATCAGTTTTAATTTGTATCTCTTGAATGACCAGTGATGCTGAACATTTTTCACATATTAATTTTCTGTTGGTATTTATTCATCTCAGAAGTGTGCATTCATCTCAGATGCATTTTATTTCTACTAATTTATAACTGGGATAAAATTGTATATATAGAATTCAGTTCCATGTGATGTTTCATACCCATATATATGGTACAAAGTTTAAGTTTGATTAAAAACATTTATCTCTTTAAATGTTTTTCTTTTCTTTATGAGAAAAAATATTAAAAATCCTTTATTCTAGCTTTTGGAAAATGCAGTACCTAATGGACATCTATAGCCATATATTTTCGGTAGCAAAGTAGAACTTCCTCCTCCTAACTGTAACTTAGTATGTCTCCATTAGCTCTTCATATGCCTCCTTCAGGGCTCACCAGCCTTCAGTGACCACAATTCTACCTGCAACTTCAAGATGGACTTTATTAGGTCATACATATGAATGAGATCCTGCAGTGGTTGGCATTCTGTGCCTGGCGTATTTCACTGAGCATAATATCCAACAAATTTAGAGGTGTGATTACAAGTGACAGTACCGCATTCTTTGTCTGGTTACATGATATTTCATTCTCTCCACTGACATCATACTCTTTATCCATTCATCCCTTGTTGGGCATTGTCTTGGTTACTTTTGTTGCTGACACAAAATAGCCAACACTCAAAATTAAGGAAGGAAAGATTTATGTAGCTCATGGTTTTTGGAGGTTTCAGTCCATAACCAACTGGCTCCAGGGCGGGGTGGCGTGGCTCTGGGGCAACGGTTCAAGGTGGCAGAAGATAGCAAAAGGAGCAAGTACTAAATGTGGGGAGCAAGCCTCCTTTCCTCCCTTGTATTGTGAGCAGGCCACCAACCCCTAGGGCAGGCCGTAACCCTCCTGTCACTTCAGTGCCCTTCTCTTCATAGGGGAGGATGTTTACCAAGTGAGGACCCCAGCCCCTGCTGAGCTGCCTGGTTAAACTTCTAAACCTCTCAAACTGACACAGTGTATCAGCCATTATACACATTTAGCTTTATTTCACCTCCTGGCCATTGTGAATAAAGTTTCAAGAAACAGCTAAAAATGTCTGGCACCCTGATTTCATTTCCTTTTCACTTCCTTACCTGTCAGATCAAATTTTTTAAAAAATTTGTCAGTGTTTCACTATGCACATAGGACTTAGTACATGCTACACAAGCCTTCTACCACTGAAGTACATCAACTTCTCTCCATTTTTAAATTTTGAGGAAATTCCATACTGTTTTCTATAATGAGTAAGATAATTAATTTCTATCAAAATGTGTAAGAGTTATCACCACATCTTTTTAAATAATAGCCATCTTAAGTAGAAAGTCATTGTGGAAACAACTGATATATTCGTGTACATCTGAAAGATTTTTCTATATTTAATTTTTTAAATGTTTAATATTTCTTTCATTTTAAATCAAATTATTACTTTTGCTATTGAGATTTTTGAGTTCCTTATATTTTCTAAATACTTGCTCCTCTTAAAATGCATAGTTTGCAGATGTTCCATCACATACCGATGTTCCTTCACAAATTTCTGATTTTAGAATTCTATTTTGTATATTTCGCTTTGTGTACTTTAGCTTCGTTCACTGTGCTTTTGAATTCTTCAAAAGTAAATATATATATATTGACCAAGGTGAATATATTAAAGAATTTCTCATATTCATCTGGAAACTCCATAATGTTGGGCTGTATATTTAAGCTTTTGATCCATTTTGAAATTTGTTTTGTATGTTTGAAAACCGGGGTCCAGTTTCACATATCTGTATTGTGCTCTTTTATAAATGTTATTAGTATATATGAGTAATTCATAATAATCACACCCACCGTGAAGTGTGGGTACAGGTTCGGGGCATAACTTGCTTGTTTCCCTTCCTCTTCCTCCATCTTCAGCTTTTCCCATTCGGGAAATCCCTAGGTTCCTTTTTCCTGTTATCTATCTATCGCTCATTTTGCTCTTCAATTTATTTGAACTTCAGGTTTCTCCTATAAGAGAACTAATGTGACAGTTTATCTTGAGTATCCAATTTATTTCACTTAACATTATGGTTTTAAAATGCATTCATTTTTCTAAAAATTACTCCAACTTTATCCTTCTTTTTAGCAGAATATAAGCTGTTATATATAAATGCCACGTTTCATTGATTCATTCACTGTTCCTGAACATATAGGCTGCTTCAAAGATTTGCCTATTGTGGAATGTGCTGGTGTGAACATGAGTATGTGTGCATCACTGGAATATGATGTCTTTAAATCTTTCTGGAGGATACTTAGATGGAGAATAGCCGGGTTGAATGAGATTCCTATTTTTATATCTTGACAAATTTCCATAGTGGCTGCACTAGTGTACATTCCCACTGACAATGTACAACGGAAGGTTCACTTTCCCACACGGTCTCTCCACAACAGTTGTCATTATTTGATTTCCTACCTATTCTATCTGGAGTAAGATAGAATCTCAGTATTATTTTAGTTTGGATTTCTCTAATGGCTAGAGACATCGAACAGTTCATGTACTTATTGCACACTTGTAATTACTCAGCATAGAAGTGTCCATTCATTTCACTTGCCCATTTCTGATTGAGTGCTATATTTTGTGGGCTGCAAATGTTCCTGAGTTCTTCATATATAGCCATTATTTCTGTCTGCAGGGTAGCTGGTAACTTTTTTCTTACTCTGAAGGTTATGGCAAGAATGTGTTCGTTGTTTCATTTGTCGCACAGAAAATTTTAACACGATATATTCTGATTTGTTGCTTCTCGGTGTTATCTTTCGTACAGTGGGGTTCTCTTCAGTAAGCCTCTGTCTGTAACTGTCTATAGCATCTATGTCTGTAACTTAAAGAGGTTTCCAGCAGGTAAGCGTTTCTGTTTCAATAGTTAGGTCTTTGATGCATTTTGACTTTATTTGGATACATGGTGAGAGATATGGGGCTAAATGTAAGCTTCTGTACGTGGATGAGAGTTATCCCAGCACCCATTTCTAAAGGCAAGTTCTTTAGAAATTGGTGAGTCTGTAGCACAGACTTTTGTCCCCTTTGCCAAAGACTGAGTGACAATGTGCCTGGAGTTTTTGCAACTTCTGTTCTCTTAATCCTCATGTCTTTTTTGTCACTGAAATTAAATATATTACTTTAGCTTCATAATTTAACTTGAAATCTGAGATTGTCATGCCTTCTGCTTTGCATGGATTACCCAGGGCTGCTTTTTGTTTTCTTGGTACCTTATAAATTTTAAGATTTTTTTCTCTAGTTCTTTGAAGAATCCCATCGACATTTTAACTGATATTGTATTAAATGGAAATCAGTTTTGGAATTACGCTGATTTTGACAAGGTTGGTTATGCCTGTCCAGGAATAGGGATGTATTTCCATTTCTTGTTGCCCTCTTCAATCTCCATATTTAGAATGATATAATTTTCACTTTAGCTCTTTGACTTCCTTGGCTAAGTGAATTCTGAAATATATAATATTTCTAGAAGCCTTTGTGAATGGTATTGTTTTTTCCAATTTATTTCTGGATGTTTTCATTATTCAGAGGAGCTATTGACTTTATATGTATTCATTTTGTACCCTGGTTTATTTTTGAATTTAGTTGTAAATTCTAGCTGTTCTTGGTGGAATGTTTGGGTCTTTTTTGTAAAACATCATTATCGTTGCAAATGATGAAATTACTTCCTCCTTTCCTATATGTATCCTTTTTATTTCTTTGTCTTCTGTATTTCTCTGGCCAAATGTTTTCAGTAAGTTTGGCAACAGTGGACAACCTTGCTTTATTCATTAAAAGGAAGGCTTTAAGTTTTTCCTCATTGCATATGATGTTGGCAGTTGGTTTGTCACAAATAGTTTTTATCAGACTGAGATAAGTTCCTTCTGTATGTATTTATTTCAACTTTTTAAAATTATTGATGATTGTGGAATTCCTCAAAACCTTTCACTACATCCATTGATAGGATAATGTAATTTTTTTCCATAATTCTGATTATGTGGTTTATTACATTTGTTGATTTGCATAATGAACCATCCTCATATTGCTGGAATGAAATACACAAGGTAATGAGGCATAATGCTTTTTCCATTTTGTTGTATTCCATTTCCATTTGTCAGAAATTTCTACATTTGTGTTCATTACAAAAATTCAACTGTAGTTTACTTTTTAGTTGGGTCTTTGATTAGTATAGCAATCAGAATAATGGTACTATCCATCCAGGAATAAGTTTGGAAGTAATTGTTCCATCTAAATTTAAAGTTTGAGGAGAATTGGCATTATTTGCTCACTGAAGTCCTGATAGATTTCGTTGGTGAATCCTTCATTTCCTCAGCTTTTTGTGGGCTTTTATCACTGCCTCAATTTCATTGAGTGCTGTTGAATTGTTCAGAGTCTTTCTGTGTTCTACAGTTTGGGCAAGTCACATATGTCTAGGAATCTGGCCCTTTCTTCAATAGTTTCCCATTTGTTGAAGTGCAGTTTTTTCAAAACTTTTACTAATGACCTTGATTTTGATGGTGTTTATGGTAACTTTCCATTTTTCAAATTTCTAACTAAATGATTATAAGGTTTTTCTAACTAATGGTCATAAGTTTTTGTCTTTTGATAATTTTGGATTTCATTTTGACTATTTTATTTTTTCTTTCAAAGAAACAGTGCCTTGATTTTTTTTTTTTGCATTTTTTTCTCATTTTTTAAAATTTTTGCTTTGATTTTTATGATTTTTCTTCTTGGTCTTAGATTTGGGTTTGGGTTGTTCGTGTTTCTGTAGTATTTTGTCAGGTACTTTAAGCTACTTAATGGGTTCACTCTGCTTTTCTAATGTTAGCATTCACAGGGATAAACTTTCCCATTCAAACTGGTTTTAATGTGTCTCAGTAATTTGTGAATGTTGCATTTACTGTATAGCTTGATTCTTGGAATTATTTAATTTCTTTTTTGTTTTTCTCTCTAATCCATTGAGTATTCACAAGTGTGCTTTTTAGTGTCCAAATGTTTGCAAAATTCTTGGTGGTCATTTGCAGTTCATTTTTAGTTTCAATGTACTATGATTCCGAACTATATATAGGAGGATTGTGATCCTTTTATATTTATTTAAGCATGCATTGCAAACTAGTATGTAGTCTAATTTGGAGAAAGTTTCATATACTGCCAAGAATAATGCATATGTATTTAATTGCGGTGTGATGAAACACTCCATTTATCTCCATTAAGTCTGATTGTTCGAATGTGTCTTTTTAGTCTAGTATTTTTGTTATTATTTGATTAGTGTATCTATTTGTGAAATTTGTGTATTAAAGTCCTTAATTATGATTGTGTTGATGTTTTTCATGTCTAATATTTTTTGTTTTATGAAGTCGTGTGCACTAATATTTGGTGCATATATATTTACAATTATTATATTTGCTTGTTGAATTGTTAAGTAATATAATGATCTTTGCCTCTTCTGATCAGTTTTAATTTAAATTTTACCCTGAGAATAAAATTACTATCCCTGCTTGCTCTAAGGGTCCTGGTGATGGAGTGTTGTTTTTCATTCTTTGATTTTACTCTATGAATTTCTTTGTGAATTAAATGAGTCTGTTTATTGTAGTACTGCACCGAGTTTTGGTTTTTGAACTAGTCTGCCCATCCATGTCTTTTAATTGGGGGGTTGAAGCTATTTACACTGAGAGTTCTTAGAAAAATTTACTTGCTAATACCTGTTCTTTTCCTGT
The DNA here is from genome assembly GCA_004027595.1 of Dinomys branickii. Lineage (NCBI taxonomy): Eukaryota > Metazoa > Chordata > Mammalia > Rodentia > Dinomyidae > Dinomys > Dinomys branickii. The sequence continues at coordinate 75,797 of PVLD010003328.1, read as the reverse complement.
TGCTGACTTCTTTTACGCTTCGGTTTGACCTTTCTGATGTATTTATCCCAGTGACTTATTGGGTTTGTTGTGTGTGTCTCTGTCCTATTATTGTTGAGCATTTTTGGCATGCTAATTTGGTGTTAATGAATTTCTTAATATGTTCTTTCACCTGGAACGTTCTTATTTCTCCAACAAACTTGAAAGATAGTTTGGCAGAACATATTAGTGTAGGTTGCTTTCCAAGCTCTTCTGTGCTTTAAAGTTTGTGTTAAAAAAAAAATGTCTGCAGTTAACCAACTAGTTTACCTTCATAAGTGATTTTTGCTGTTCTCTGATATCTTTTTATATTCTGTCCTTGTACTGGACTTCTGGGATTATGCCTATGATATCTTATGGGGAGTTTCTTTCTTTTCTTTGTAATTGCTTGTTTCTCTATAAATTTTGCATACCTGTATGTTGACTTTTTTAATACATGGGATGTTTTTTGTCAAGATTTCTGAATAGAATTTTTATTCCCTGTGTACAGTTCTCTAATTTATTTCTAACTCCAGTTAGGCTTAGTCTTCTCAATGTCATGTTGCGGCTGTTGGATTAGTCTTTCTTGCTTTCATCATTTTTAAGATTGCTTTGAGTGTATCATCGTGTATTGCTGTATTGTCCTTCATTTCTGAAATATCTTCATTTTGGCCATTTTTGCTCTTTATGAATTCAATAGGATTTATTATACCTAAGTTTTTGTTTGGCCCTTCTTTACGGTTCTATATCTTTTTTAATTTTCAATCATGTTTAAATCATTTTGGGCCACTGTTTTTTTCCCAATAATCATATTGGTCAGTTTGTATGACGGGTGCACTATCTTTTAGGTTATTGTTACAAATTATCTGGTCACAAACCCCACCCCTTTCTCCTGTCATCATCTTCTCTCAGCCACCAGGTTCATATATCCCACATATCATGCCCAGTGGGTAGGGGCATTTTGCGTCCACTCCATTGGTCAAGCTGTCAATGGAGGTCTGACTCCCTGTCTCAGTCTGATCTTCTTCCAAGATTGAATGTATGTCTGATAACAGTGTGAGTCTGCCCCGGGTCTCCTGTTGTCACGGCCATGTTTTCTCAGCCCTAGTTACGTCACTTGCCATTATAAGGGAAAATATGTTTAAAAAATCACTTAATATCTGAAGTGTTAGAAATGGATATTGTGCTAGTTATGGGCTATAGAACCCTGCTTCTTTGTATGCATACAATTTCTGATGGCTTGTTATTCTTTGTACATTGTAACATTTTCTAGTGGCAGTTTGCTTTAAAAGCTTTAAGTAATTTGGGGCACCTACTTTGTCCAGACTCATTGAAACATTTTCACAAAGGAACCCTTACGCAGAAATGAGGACTTACATTGTGCATGTCTTCCTCTACTTTGAGGTTATTTCTGTGAAGTTTAAATACCTTAGACGTAAAGAAGATGTTCTTCCAAATTTAGAAAGACTGAAAAACTGCGTGGATTCCCCTTTGCACTGCAGTCAGGAATCTCTTCCAGAACATAAAATAATGACATCTTGAGTTTTGCCTCACTTGTTTTCCATCTGTCAGAGTTTATGCTTCTATACCGCGTTTGTTCAATTTTTGAAAATAAGTATTTCAAGTATTTCATCAACTTTTCTATTTATACTTGTTGTAAGATTTATTCCATAATATTATATCCATCTAGTCCAGTAGTCTAGTCAGAGAAGGATATGGAAATCTTTACCTTTGGCAGAGTCAAAATCCTTTTCTATTTTCAACTTGGAAAAATCTTCACAAACTCAACATTAGTGTAGTTTTGCCCTAATTCTTTCTTGTCCTAGTTCCTCCTGACTCAGACCCACTCTGAGGTGATTTCCTGTGGACTTTGGTGAGTGAATAGACTGTACACTCAATCTCAGTGTCTTAGTAAGAGCCTAAAAGAAAGCAACAAATGAATTAAACATTTTTCTTCTGAAACTAAGGGGGATAAAATGGCCTTTTATTATGAAGCTTAATATTCTGATGTGCTCCATCGGGCAGAGACATACTTGGCCTTAGAGGTGCTCACTGCAACCTCTGTTATTGATTTAATTCTCAAATTAATTATAATATCAGTCATCAAATCAACATCACATATGGTTGCCCCAAATGTTTTTGTGACCCACTTTCAAGATATTTTTCCCCAAAGGTAAATTAATGTCTTCCAGACTTACTTTATAAGATTCCTGCAAAAGTTTTAAAGCCATTTTACACAAACTATTAATATAAGTCGAGAAGGGGAGTATATAATCCTTCATTTTAAAACACATTTTCCTTATATGTTTCCAAAACATAGACATTTATTTAGCCTATTTGTTAAATTTAATTGATGTCTAAAAGCAAAATCTGCTTGCCTGAATTTTATTCTTTGATATTGCTTTCAGAGGACATATTTTTCTTTACTTGACACACAAATGTCTATCTGCATGCTGTGCCTGGCAGGTTTTCAATTAACACCTCCCACACCTCAGGTGCATTCCAGGTTCTTCCATCCCTGCTGTGTGCCTCTAAGGCTTCCGTAACACCTTCCATAGTTGCACCCCTATGGCAACTAAGATGCCATTATGTTCTGCCATTCAGTGAATGACAGGAGAGACAAAGAGGGCTTGGGGTATTTCTTATTCTTTTTATCTGCTCTGCACCAGTTTTAGATAGTAGATGAATCTAACTTTTTATATTTTTCTTTTAAATCATGTTTTTAATGTTTCCTAGCGTCTCTGGATTTCAGACCATATTTTCTTTATTTTTTTTATCTCTTGCGTATTAGGAATGCTAATACCCTCCATCTATCGTCAGTATCTAGATATAGCAACACTTAATTTGGGCTTTTTTTTTTTTTTTTTGGATCACATGAAAACTTCCTCACATAATTCGTGAATTATTTGTATTGATCTCAATTGCCTGCAGAGACACTGAAAGCTATAATTCAACACATAGAATTTTTGTTTCTACTGGTTTGTTTTATTGGTTTTGTTTTGTTGTGGTAAAGTTAGGGAGTGGACATTGTGATAGGTTACTTATTAAAGGATTTGTATAATTCTGAGATTCTTCTTAGAGATTTCATTCAGTACCTTCTTATTATATGCACACACACACACACGCGTGCGCGCGCGTGTGCACACACACACACACACACACACAAATATACAATACTGGAAACGGACCCTAGGACTTTGTACCAAGCTACCTTCCCACCTTTGTCTCTTTTTAAATTTTTTTTTAATTTTGAGACATGATCTCACCAAGTTGCCTAGACTAGAATCAAACTTGTGATCCTTCTGCCTCAGGCTCCTGGTGTTTGGATTACACGTGCACACAACCACATCTGCCCAGGCTATTTTAATTTAATGCAACATTTTTCAGGGTATAGTAGATTTGCATTAGCTGTCCCTTCTATCTCAGTCATTTTCTCTGATTCCTTTTCACAACATTATTCTTCATTCCTTAGGCTTCAGGATTAGGCATTTTTCCTTTATTTATTTAGGCATTGGAAATCACTCTCAGGGCCTTGCGCTTGCTAAGCAGGCACTTGTGCCGCTGAGCTGTATCCCCAGGATAAGGTGTTTTTCCATGAGGCCTTCCTTAGCCTTTCTGCCTGAAGAACCATTTACTGCACCCTGCTATTTAGCACGACCTTCCTTTTCATTTTGTCTCCTCATTTGTTGTCTTTAATCTTTTCCACAAATGTGTAGTTCATGAAAGAATTGTCCTTGATTTTATCTTCTAAATTTCTAGCATCTAAAGTTTAGCTATTACTACAAACTGGTTGTCTAATTAAAAAAAGAAAACCCTTTGCTTTAGAATGCAGGGAAATATGGTGTTTGCAGAAAGGTTGTTATTCTGTAGTTATATTTTAGGGAAATTCTTTTCACCTCTTATCTACTTCTGGAGTGCTGGAAAACCACTTGTATGTACTTAGATGGTGGCTGTGGTGCTCCTTTAAATAGTAACATGAGCAGAGATCTGTATGCTAACACACCTCTCAGGATACTGTAATATACTATCAGTACTAACCTAACATCAGCACCATGTGTACTTACAAGTTGCAGGTATGAATTGCACTCTTTAAAGCATAAATTGTGCATGAAATTTAAATAAAAATAAGATAAGTTGAAGGCCCATTAATCATTTTATTCACCGACATTTTCTACCTCCTCTTGTTATGGTATCCAAAATTCATACATAATTTTCAAATTGTATTATTTAAGTAAGCCTTTCCTCATTAGAACTCTGATAAAACTCTTAAAATTCTCTTCCTCAGAGCAAGTAATGAGGATAATTAGAAATGGCTTTTTATGCTGGGTGCAGACTTTTGAAACACAGATGAATCAGTCTCTCTGCTATCTAGTCCCTGAGCTCCACTTAAAATGATCAAATGTACTTATGATCACAGAAAATCTCCAGTGAAGTTTTGTAGCCCATCAGTGCACAAAATGAGCATTTTATCAATTAGCCTAAAAGAAGGAACGGAACGGCTGCACACATTTATCTAGTATGAAGATGACTGAATTGGTAAGAAAGCTGGTCTCACGTGGGTAAGCCAGATCAGTGATGCTATTCACTTCTGTTTTTCTCTTTCATATCACTAAATGATGAACTGAATAATAAATAAGTTGCGATATGAAATAAAATGGTGCTAAACGTATTTGCCTTATACAATTGAATGTTAGACTAAATCTGAGTGGTGGTTCCTCCTCTCAGCTATGCCAAATATAACCTGTTTCTTTAAACTCTGTACCAAGACATGAGAGCTACTTGGAAATGCACCACAAGATTGAAAGGAAGATATGACTGATTTTATGACCTACTGTATTCTCATGCCCCAGTCAGTGTCGTTATGCACTGCATATGCTTTGTTAGACCTATGTGAACATTTTCATGCTTCCACCTTAAATGTGATATCCGGAAGAATTTATAAGTGCTGTTAAAACTTTGACCTGAGTAATATATCTATAACTTTTAATTATGTAGGAGATTAGAAAACCAATGTCCTAAAGAGCTGACTTTTAGAAAGTGGCAACTATAATAGAGAACTTTTGTAAGTCTCCCTTTTTGCTCAACTAATAAAATTTACAGGCTGTTTTTTACTTTCTTTGACACCCTGCCATTAACCACCTCCCAGTCTTCATGTGGACTCCTTTTATTTTTCTACAATGCTCTTACAGTACAAGGAAACTTTGACTAAAAACTACGGTCTAATTTTCCTTATTTTCTGCCCTTTGTATTTTAATTCCACTGAGAAAAATGTAATTAGCTTTACTCACTGTTTTTCTTCTAGATCAGATCGAGAATATGCATACACAAAGCATAACGTGTCCAAAAGGAAATGCAGGAAAATCTCAGGAGTGAAAATAGGTATTTGTGTTCTGGTGAGAAGTCAATCAAATAAATCTAGCTGCAAAATTTATTCCCTCTGATGTTTGTACTTCCAAGTTTGAATCCCAAACATGGGCCTCTGAGGAGGTTGTGGGACATTTAAAAGGTAGGCCCAGGTGAATATCTTCAAAACATTGGATGCGTGGTCTTGAAAGGGATTGGAGAACCCTCATCACTGTCTTTGATTCTGGCCATGAGGTGATTGCTTTTTCTCTGTCTTGTGTTACTGCCATGATGGAGTCTCTCACAACAAACCTAAAAGCAATGGGGATAACTTACTGTGGAATAGAAATTCCAAAGCTGGGAGCCAAAATAATACTTTCCTGGATATAAATGATTATCGCAGGTACTCTTGCTCTGATCAATAGCTCACTAACAGGAGGAAAAGGCAAGCCGCGAAGGCACCTGGATGAGTAGTCAGTGCGCCTCTGCACAAGCTTCCTTGAGTGGAGAGGAGCTTCTCCTGCAGATGCGGTAGTCTCTATAATGACTCAACGGCAGCATCGGGCGTGGCAATGATCACATGTTTAATGGCCCAGTTAGGAAATGGGAAAAGTGAAGGAGGAAATCAGATATTTGGGTGAGATGTGATAAAATATTGGTTTTAAAATAAGAATACAAGGCAAAATCTCAGCAAAAACAATAAATTATTAGTGGTACAGGAATTAGGGTAAAATGTAAGAGTGACATGGTGGGCAAGGTTGATCAAGTGGGGATGGACCAGTTACTGATATAAGGCCACTCAAAGCTTGTGTACGATCAGGTATCGGGCTGTGTCAGGCTAAGAGTATACTTTTTACACAGAGTTATTTCAACTCCTCTGTTTATGTATCGATTTAACTCTCATAATTTCAATATACTCTTTGAATGAATCATTTTCACACCTGAAAAGCTTTATCTGAATCCTCCCTTGGGGATTTATGTAACTGTTTTGTGAAATGAAAATAACAATTTTTAGCACTAAATACATGGTTTATTTTAATGAGATTCTCAACTACTTTTGGGAAAAGAAAACATCTAGAATATATGTTTAATTTACAGTTGAAATTACATAATCAAGGTTAGGAACAAAAAAGTAATTCCTGAAATGACAGATACTATTAGGCATGTGTTCCTAAAAGATTTTAACATTCCCACAGTAAAGGAAATGAATGTCATGTAGAAGTGACAGAGGGTAAAATTACACTTACTTGATTAGGCACTCTGAGATCTTGATGTCACAATATTTTTTCTGCTATTTTTAAGGTAAAGCTCTGTATTAGGTTGGGATTAGTTTTAATATAAAGAAACAACTCAAGTGCTTCTAAACAGAGAGGAAGTTTATATGGAATTGAATTATTTCAGAATGTTTATACACAACGGAGAGAGCTGAGCTGAAGCAAATGTTTCAGGATTTCACACTGTTATTTTCTCGGGACAACTGATAACGGAACTCTTGAAGGAGAGAGCGGAGAGTGGCGGCGAGAGTTCAGTTAAGGGGAAGAGAAGCTACAAGAGCTGTTTCAATATTGTATAAGAAACTGGCTAAGCAGATACTGGAGAACTCCAACGTAACATGGAGAAAAGACTGTGTGTGATAATTGAGGACATGGGTTTTGCCTTTAAAGATGTAGAGAAAAAGAGGAAAAATGCATAGGGCTTTCAGAATTTAGAAGCTAAAAGTAAAATCGACGTAGATTTGAAAATCAGATATTTGAAGGAGTGTCGGTAAGCTAATCTGCTAACCCAGGAGAATGAAGAGTGGTTTCGTGTGTTGTCACTCAAAACTCAGAATAAAGAATGCCACCAACTACTTCAGGAGGAGAATTATATGTCCCACTGCGTAAGAGGTGAGATCCCTCAAGAAGTACCACCTGTTGCTTGAGATGTTACCTTGGGTAGAGGAAGGGTCCGAGCCTCTTGTGAAACTAACAGTCAGTGTTATCCTGGTGAAATCCCACCACTACCACCACCAAGGGGAAGCGTGACGAGAGGATGATGAGGGTGGTTTCAAAAAACCAAAATAGTCTGGAAATGGCACCACTGCCATACCAAGATATACCTACACGCATGATGTGACACTGACAGGACCAGGAAAATTGGAATAAACCTCCCTTTTTTTTTATCCTTTTACCTTTTAGACTCCTTCTACTAATGGAAAAGGAAAAGAGGAATCCACATGACAAAAACAGTGAAGACTGAAGAATTTCTACCTCAGCATCAAAATGCCAATGCTAAAATTTATGGATGTAAGGCTGGGCCCCTCAAGTGTTTTCTGACTGGCACCACTACCTCACATAGTTTCAAACAACTCTAGGACTGCTAACCCTCAAGAATACTCAGTGTGATGGCTCACTATGTGAAAGACCTAAAATAACATTCAACATTTTAGGTGAGGCAGTAAGTGAAGGAGGGATAATTACACTCTAAATAACATAATACAATAATTGACTTACATGTCTTTATTGCATGCTGCTTTTTAAGTATACCTTATCACCTACTCTCCCTGGGATAGGTGTGCACTGAGGGAGAGTGGGATGCAAATATGTAATACCTAGGCATGATCTTGTGGTCTACACATTATGGTGTATTAAGGTTAGCTGTATATTACTGGTCACTCCTCTTACTGAGAGGTAGAGTACCACTCGTCTGCATAGAATCAGGTTTGGCTAATCTAATTCAGCAACATACCTTCTACAACCTCTGAAGCAAACACATAAGAATCTCTCTAGCATCCACACTGGCCTTTGAGGACACTGACTCCGAGAAGTCACAAAGAAACTTGACTATATCACTGTATGTACTCCTTGGACCCCACCTTCCAGCTATCCTTGGCAAGGTATTAAGCATGTAATGCAGGTGATTTTTATCTTCCACACCAGTTTTTCTGCCAAATAAAAGATGTGATATGACATCTATTAACAACACATGCAATGAAAGCAACAACATGCTTAAATTTATATCCACAGTTAACAACAAATAATGAAATATCTACTACCTTATGCCATTAAGCATTGGGGATCATCACTGTTCAGTAGCTGTGAGACATGATACAAGGAGAGTTTAGAGACATGAAGTATTTCCATGAGAAGTATTGAGGCAACATATAAAATATGAAGCAGTAACTTTTCCACCTTACTGGAAAGTTTTTTATATACTATTCTTAAAAGGATAACATACTCTAAAATTGGAGGAAAGACTACAAATAGAAATATACAATAAGTAAGCAAACTGAAAAAAAAATAAGTCCATATACACAAATAAGTCCAAATACACAAAATAAATCCATATACACAAACCAAATATTTTTTGGTTTTCTCAGGAGAAAAATTAACTCAAAAGAAAAAATTAAATATAAAATCATAAAACAATAAAAAGTACAGAAAGGGTATAAATACTGAAAGTGATTACATACAATTTTTACACAAAATAAGGGCTTATAATTTATTTTAGCATAAAAAGTTTTGCAAAGTCAATTTTAGGTGCAGCTAAAGCTGGATGTTGGTCACATATATGAGGGCAAGAAAAGGCTGGTCAGAGAATGAAGAGTGCCTGAAGCAATTAAGCTACTTCAGTCCTGAACCACTTGCCTGAGACAATTCCAGTCATTAGTCATTAGGCAACCCTGTGTTGTGTGATACTTTGTCAAATGTATAAACAAATGACCCTACAGTGGTTGAGCAGTTGCTTTCTTCTCATCAGGAGAGGGAGGCCTCCACTTGACCCCAACTTTCATCTCTTATCTTTATTCCTTCTTCTTCTCATCATTTTTCCACAGGAACATCAAAAGCTGTGTGGGACACAGCAGTCAATATTAGCAGAAGAAACAACTTGAACAATGAAATATTTCTTTTAAAAAATCTGTGTACTGGCATTAAACTCCTGCAACCTACAATAGAGACAAAGGTAACTTCAACAGACAAAGGGTATGTGATATTTTCGCTACAAACAATTATAAACCTGCCAAGAAATAAACTGGGAAAATAATACTGCTCACAATAGCTTCGAGAAAAGTTAGGTACTTAGGAATTAACCTAACAGAAAGATTTTTAATGACAAAAAACACAGTAGTCTAAAATATGAGACTGAAGGGCATATCAGAAAATTGAACAGTATTGTTTCTGCATAAGTAGAAGCAATAGTTTTAGAATGACAATTCATCAAAAACTTATAAATGCAGATTTACCACAATTTTAACGAAAACAAGAGCCTTCCTCATGTAATTTGCAAAAAACCCAGAGACTTAAAATTTACAGGACCCAGAGGAAACTTAGGAGAGAAAAAACAAAAATCCAGGGCAACACAACCAAAGAGAGAGGAATCACACTCCAATATTTCAAGTTGTATTACAAAGCTACCATGATTTTTTAAAAAAGTGTTGTGTTGGCACAGAAAGAGACATATGGGTAAATGGAAACAAAGAAATGATGCAGAAAGTGTCAGGCACATTTAGCTTTCTGATCTTTAAAAAGGGGCCCAAAAGCATAAAATGGAAGAAAGATAGCTTCTTTAAGAAGTGATGTTGGGAAAATAACTATATACATACAGAAAATGAAACTAGACTTACATTTCTAGCTATGTACTAAAATAAAGTCAAAACGAATCAAACTCTAAGTATAAAAATAAAAACACTTAACCTGATGGCAGATTACATTGGTTAAACTATTAAGACATTGATGTAGGCAATACTATCTAAGCAGAACACCAACTGCACAAGAAATAACATCAACAATAAGTAAATGGGATTATAACAAATAAAAAAGCTTCTGCTCAACACATGAAACAATCAACATACTGATGAGACAAGCTGCAGAATGGGATTTTTTTTTAAATTCCCAGAACCCCTTGGGATGCAGGACTTATAGCTAGTATATACAACAAATTCTAAACATTAAACCTTTCAAAATAAAGGGCCCAATCTAAAACTGGGCATCTGAAGAAATATGCACTTCTTGGAAGAAGCACACATGGCCAATAAGTATATTCAAAAATTTGTAACATTTCTGCCCATTAGAGAAATGCAAATTAAAGCAACACTAGAAAGTGATAAAGAAAGCAAGGGGGATAGAGAATTTTTTGATGTGTTACTTATGGACCAACTCCCCAGGAAGAATTTAAATAATACATGCTATAAACGTGTTCAAACAAAAAAAAAAAAGAAGGAAAAGCTGAAAGGAAAGAGATCGAGAGACGGATGCATGCTGATGGGGAAAATGGAAGGGAAAAGGGATGGAATAGTAGTTAAGATGTGTTATGTATATGTATTGTTTTCCCACAAGGAATACAAAATTTATGTATGATTCAGACTTACTGATAAACTTTTAAAAACACTGAAATTCATCTTACTCCAGAAGCAATAGATATCATCAAGAAATTAATGAAAACAAATGCTGGTGACGTTATGGGGGAAAAGCAACACTGTCACACTGGTGGTGAGAATGCAAACAGTACAACCACAGCAGAGATCAGTATGGAGGTTCCTCAAAGTCTAAAACTAGAAATTCCTTTTATTCATCTAGATATTTTCCCCAAAGAGTTAAAGACATCATATTACAGTAAGACCTCATACCCATGTTTATAGCAGCACAACTTATAATATCTAAATCTTGGAAGTGCTCTATATGCTTATCAGAAGGTGAATGAAAAAACAAATGTAGTTTCTACACAATGGAGTAAGTACTACTTTGCCATAAGGAATGATAAATTTAAAGAAGTTGTAAGAAAATGTGTTCCTGTTCAGATTATAATGTCAAGTGAAATAAATCAGACACAGAGGAATAAATATCACATTATTTCCCATATGAGAAACCCAGTGTATAAATAATAGATCAAAATTAGAGATAAAGAATAATAAACATGGAGTGTGAGAAATCAAAATTGTGAGGATTAAAATGCATAATAGATATCGTGAAGTAGGAAACAAATATTCAAATAGGAGGGGAACCTAGGAAGGGGGAGGGAGAAAGGAAGGAAGGAAAAAGAAAAAAGTGAGAAAAGAGAAAAAATGGCAGCAGAGTTTTTCTAAATAGGAAAGAGAAGGAGGTTAAAGGGTAGGTAAGCAAACGCCAATAAAAAGAATCATGATATGTCATGTACAGGCACAAAATCGCTATAATGAATATGATCATTTTGTTTACATAAAATGTATCAATATACTAAATGTATTTTTAAAGGAATAAAAATTTTAAAAATCAAGAACTAATCAATAATATACAAGGTGCAAAGGATTTGAAACAATATACAAATAACAAGAATTCTGAAAAAGTGTAGGAAATTTTTTCAGTCTTCTAATTTTAGGAAGAAAAGATTAAAATACATTACTCTTCCAGAGAGTGTTCCTGACCAAATGCCAAGTGCTTAGTTCAAAGCCCTGAAAAACCCAGATGTAAGATGAACCTTACACTAAATGCTATCCAAGTTTAAGTCACCTCAATCCCTAGCTATTTTCGTCACTTTTTCTGGCTAGCAGTGAAAAGTGTAAACCTTCTCTGAGGAAGTAATATCATAACATACACAGTATTTAAACACTGTAGATTCCTCTGCAGAAATATTTTGGTGACATTTCACATTTGGGTTTTATCTTCAAAGTATCTACTGTAGTTATCTGTGCAGGACAAACTCTCAGGTGCCTATTCCTATTCACTGTATCATGATGACTACACGATCAGACAATCCTCAGTCTGATTAGAACTGTAAATTTCTTCAAACTGAAAATATTGCAAATGTGTTTGAGTACTTCTGTAATAACCATGCTATCTTATATCGGCATTTAACTGCTGTCTTGCTAAGAGGTTCACTCTAGTGACTTTCCTCTGTGGTCTGGTGAAATAAGGGGCCATGAGACAGTGAGTGCAGGAAACTGCAGGAGCTAAGAGTAAACTCCTAATGGCAGAAGAGAGATCCAAAGTTCTTCAGCCAGGAAAAAACAACACGTGTGTAAACAATACACTTGTCTGGGAGTCCCCTGTGGATCTTCCAGAAAGACTGTAATTTTAGAAATCATCTTGCACTTAACAGTTCAGAGTAGCCATGCTAGCCCCAGCAACCCCCCAGGTACAGAGAAATGTTGAGATAGTGAATGTGTATTTCATGCTGTTAGATTTGTCTTAATGTGTCATTCAAAAAATATGTAATTTGTGCATAGTGTTTAATGCCCTAGATATTTATGTTCTCTCTCTCTCTCTCTCATGGAAATTGTCCTTTCACTTTGCCAGTGTCCCTAAAGGACAAAAATTTTGCTGGGTGTTTGTCTTATTGGAGTACTCTTCTTCTTTTCCTTTTTTTCAGCAAAAGTAAATTAGCTCTAGTCACTAAGCTTAGTGCTGTCGACAGTACCACGAAGGGTGGTTTTGCACAGGGTAGAGGGTGAAGCTGTCTTCTGTTCGCTGTCGTGGTTCTCATCATCCACCTCTTGTCTACTGGTGCATTTTCAAACACGCTGCCTCTCTCCAGATCCCTTCATATCATTCAAATTGTGTGCACAGGATGTTCAGTCAGAGACTCCAAATATTTACTGCCATTTGGAGAAGTAGAAAGTTTAAGGCACATTCATGGGCACTTTTCAGTTTCCTCATACAGCAGACATATCTGAGGATCAGCTACACCTGACAGCTGCTAGATTCACCTTCCAACTTCAGGACTCCCTTTTCAAAATCTAGGCTCCTGACAAGCCTATGGTAAATTAAAACAAATGTTCTTTTCCCCAACAATAAAAGATAAAGTGGTAGTTGAACTTACTTAACTGTTTAATTCACGGAAACAGAGAGAATAACATAGCAAAAGAGGTATTGTTAAACTGGATCCAAGTTATATGCTTATCAAAATCCTCTAGGGATAAAATATCCACCTCAGACATAAAAACAGAATTCTTATTTTTTGTAGACGTCCCTTCTTTTCCAAGTTTTTTACTGATATTTGAGGGGGTAAACTGTTTGCCCTGTGTTTTTGCTGCATATTATTTATTATTTTACACTTTATTCAGATGTCATTTTAACACATGGCGAGAATAATTAATATTTTCATCTTTTCATCAAAGTGATGTCATCTTTCTCATCCTAATGTAATGAATCTTCATCCCAGTCACACAGCAATTCTTTCTTCATTGCATATCGATGTAACTGAAGTAGGAAAGGAGCAGTTTAAACTCCTCAGCCATTCTGTCCAGATCTTCTTCCCCATACTGAAGTGCTCCATGCACCAGTGATTAGCACTGAATACACCTCTCCATTTACAGCAACTCCTTGATGATATCACCTAGACTCAAAATGTAAAATTTCCATCAGTGTAATTATGACTTCCATATTTTAATTTTATTCACATTTTCTGTGGATTTAGACATATCCAGTTTTGTATTCAGTACATCATTTTCGGATACTATTAAGGGTGTTAAAGTCAAACTCTTCATAAGCCGTACTTTCCCCTCACCTTATCTTATTTTCCCACAAGTGTCTCACGTGACACTCAAGACTGTTTCCTCAATTATAAACTACATGCATTTTATCTTATTATGCACTGATTTGTGGTTTGTCGTCAGTGCACAACTGTTACAGTAAGTTCCAAAACCAATTTTGCAAGCCCAATAAGTTTGGAAATTGTCTTCCACACAACAACATAGATCCATATTATAATAATTACAAAATTACTCAGTAGCAATCTTCTGTAGTTTGATGGAAGAGCTTCCATCATAATTAGATTCTTAGCCTTCCACAGAAACACAGCAATTGGGCGCTGTCTTCCTGGAAGCCTGTATTTCAAATAAATGACTCTAAATTCTTCAGAAAACCCTCCTTGGTTGTAGCCCTCACCAAAAATTTTTTCTGTGGCTTTACATTTCCAAAGATTACTGAAAAATTCACTATTACAGAATATTGTGCCTAGAGTATATAAAACATTTTAAAAAACTAAAATCCTTAAAAGAGAAGACTGAGTCAAAAGTGGACATCTAAAATGAATAAATACACACTTTTCACAAGAACGACAAATGGCCAGTAAACTTGGGAGGAAATGGTCAACATCATTAACCTGTGAAGAAATGCAAATGAAAGAAACACTGAGATTCCATTTTGTCCCAGAAAGAAAAACTGTCATCAAGAAACCAAATAATAGTGGTGGAGAGGCTGTGTGGAGAAAGGAACACTTCTGCATTTTTAGTGGGAATGTAATCTAGCTCCGCCACTAGAGAAATTAGAATGAAGAGTCCTCAAAACATTGAAATAGAAATTCCATTTGACCCAGATCTTCCCCTTTTAGTTATCTTCCCAAAGTGCTTAAATACATCATACTGTAGTAGTACATGCATACCCATGTCTGTAGCATACCCAGCCCAGAAAAGCTCTATTATGGAAGCAGCCCATATATCCATTAACAGATGAATGGGTAAACAACGTGGTATTTGCCCATCGCAGAGTAATACTGTGTCATAAAGAAAAATAACTTTGAGCCTTTTGAAGGAAAACTGATGCAACTAAAGGCCATGACATTGAGTGAAACGAATCATGCACACAAGGTTAACTGTAGCTTTTTTCTCATATGAGAAACCTAAATTATAAAAGGAGAGTAGAGTAAAAGTCAGATAATGAGAAATAGAGCCAGGTCTTTCTTAAATGGGAGGGTGATCAATAGATGGAGAGAAGGGTGGTAAAGGGGACGACAGAGGAGTAAAGATGTGCTGTGTAAACAGACTGACTCCACACACAGAATGTCCACATTACGTACTGCAAACATGTACTGATAAAAAACAAAGAAAAATTTAAAAATTAAAACGCACATGAAGAAAGTCAGATCAGAGAGATGAATGCGTAGGAAGACCGGCTATAAGTAAGGCAATTCCGAGGCCATCTCAGTCTTCCCTTTGCAGTAGAAGACACGCACCATGGCCAAGACTTTGACTCAAACCCGTGAAACCCTGCATAATAAAATGAGAACTATTCGAAACAGACAAGCTACGGAGCACTATCTTTAAGGAATTATCTCACATTGATCTTGAAGCCTCAAGATAACTATAAAAAAGAAAACATCATAGCAAATCTTGAACTCATTTATGTGATTCCATTACTTCTTAATATCTACAACTCCTTGAATTTTCATGTTGGAAAATAAATAATCATTATCACCTTAGGATTTATTCATTGATATTTACCATAAAGTTATTAAGAGACATCAGTAAACGAAGAATATCTACTTGCTTAATTGTCCTGCTAAATTCTACAAATTTTATCACCATAGATTTATATAAACTATGCTAATTGTGTTTAAAATTAGTGTGACTGGACGATGTAGTGGTGCATCATAATGATCCCAGCACGTGAGAGTTTTAAGCAGAAGGATCACTGTGAGTTTGAGGCCAGCCTGTACTAGACAGAGAAACCCTGTCTCAAAAAGACCAAAATAAAAATAAAGTTAATATGACTATTTGTACTCATGCTACTTTTGTTGATTTTTGATAATCTCTTCAACTATATTAAATTTGAATGACAATGTAAAAATGTATATAGTTGCTAACAGAAGTCTTTTTTTGTTGAAAATTATATTTTGAAGCTCCCAATAATTGTTTAAACTAATAGAGAAGGATGAAAAATTTTATTTATATTCTGTCGGATTTAATAGAAAAATGAAGCACTTGAGACTATGTAAGAATATACCTACTGATAGCTCTTTAATGTCAAACATGAAATATTTATTTCCTGCATGAAGTAATGTAACATTTTCTACCATAGTATTCTGATGGTCACTCAACAGATATCTGTATTGTGCACTTTGGCGCATTAAAGTTATCACGTTTCATGGTGGCCATGCCCTAAAGTAAGAGGTGTAATACTAGGAGAAAATAGAAAGAGCCTTTATTGCCTCTTCCATCTGATTATTGCCTAAGATATGTTAAAGAGCATAAATTATCAGTTGCTAATATTTGGAATTTGAGGAATGCTTCTGAGCTAGCAGTGATTGTCACAGCAACAATTATTGTTTGAAGACACAAAAATTTCAGCTTGGATAGCAGTCACATCTGTGAAACCAGAAACGGAAAGCAGTGAATGTGGACAGTCATGCAATGGCAGGGGCATAAATAAAATATTCTGTGCATAACCGTGTGGA
Source organism: Dinomys branickii (assembly GCA_004027595.1). NCBI lineage: Eukaryota > Metazoa > Chordata > Mammalia > Rodentia > Dinomyidae > Dinomys > Dinomys branickii. The sequence goes on along the minus strand of PVLD010003328.1, from coordinate 59,330 downwards.
ATGAAAAGTTTAGACACTAATTATAAACATAAAATTTACTTTCTTAACTGGCAAAGTAGCTGCGTGTGAAGCAGTTACTTCACAGAACCAAGCCAAGCTAACAGTTTTTAAAATACCTTTTCTCTGTTATTTTATTAAGGAATTTTGTAATATTTGAATGTCTTTTTTATGAAGGCTTACTGTAAGTGAGCACATCCTGATTACAGAACATGAATGAAGATCCAAGGGCATAGAAGCCTCCTGCATTATTCAGATCAGATTGCTTTCACTAAATACGTAGACTGGGAAGCTCACAACAGACAGTTATTTTCTCATAGTTCTGCAGACTGAAATGATGTCACATTTTGTGAGGTCTCTGTTCTGGTTTGCACACAGCATATTTCTTGCTGCCGTTTTTACATGGAAAATACAAATGTGTGCAGAGAGGCACTTTCCTGCCTGTTCACAGAAGGATGTGCCAGGGTTCATATCTCAGTGTCCCCCAAAGCATCATGTGGTCAAAGAAGAAAGAATGAAAAATACTCTATAGGGGTTTTATAAGTTACCTCCTCCCAGGGGGTGGGGCCCGTTGGGGAGGCGGGGCACTCTGGGCGGGACTGAAGAAGGGTCCATCTCCCTTCCTGGCTTCTCCTTCGGTGCTCCGTGTCTTGTGGCTACCATGCTCTGAAAGTGCTTCCTCCGTCACCCCCTTGTGCTACGGTATACTACCTTGCAATTCTGGTGTATGGATTGAGACCTCTACAGACTGTCAGACACAATAAATTTTCCCTTTACTTTTTTGGGGGGTGTCGGGTATTTTGTCTTAGTGATAATGAAAGTAACTAAGACAGAACAATAATCCTCTTAAATCAAAGGTGTATCATTTTAACTTCACATAACCTTAATTACCTCCATAAAGCCTCTATCTACAAGTATAGTGAAATTGAGGGTTTGGTTTCAACATACACATTTTATGATGATGTAAACATTCAATTCCATGTGGCCATCCATCAAATTGTAATGCCATGAGGCGGTCCATCGAATTGAAAAGAAAGAAAAAATGAACCCAGCATAATCTGATGTTCCATGTGCTCTAGACATTTTTAATACAGAAATAAACTACACCAGCCATATTCAGCCAGTTCAATAGCTACTACCAAGATGATATTTTTCAATACAAGTAAAGATGCTCCCAAATATTGCAGATCTGCGGTCAATTCTGTTCTGAATGTAATGTTCAAATCAATTGCTAATGTATTATATAATAAATTATAAGGTAGTCCTTTAATCACATGATCAGAAAAACTTCTAACATGAGAGAGAGGGAAGGAAAGAAGGAGAGAAGGTTAGAGGGAGGGCAAAAGGAAGGGAGAGAGACAGACAGAGAGGGGGAGGGAGAGAGGGGGGGAGAGAGATGTTAATACAGAGTGAAAGTACATTGCTCCTCTTATGCTAACTTCACCCTATCACGGGTCCTAACCTATTCTTTTACATGTTTGCTGGTTGCTCTGTTTGAGAATAATGTAGCAATCCATATGATCCCTGCATTTTAATTCTGCTTGTGAGCCTGTCTCTGCGTAATCTAAGGCAATACACTTGCAGGCTGGTAGAGTATCACTGTGACTTTCCCCATGACACTTTGGTTGCCCACAAGAGTAGCGACAACTATAACAAGAATGGCATTATTATCTTCTAGACTTCTGAAACAATCTCTTCCTCCAAATATTCAATATCTATTTACAGAGGAAAATTGAAAATGGAATTGTCATTTGGGCAGTGAACTTTCATAGGTGTCTGATATATTTGTAGCAACTGGAAGACATTTCTTAAAATGCCACAGGAAATAAGAATTGTCACATATAAAAATGTTTTGGAAGAGAAAATTATAATTACTGTATTTTGCAAGGTCATGGTGGGGGGCATGGATAATTTGCTTTATCAGAATAACACTGCCTATGGGAATATGGAACATCACACATGTTAAGTTACCATGGCATATTATGACAGATTTTAAAAATAAATTCATGTAAGCATTTTTATTGTTTATATGTAGTAGTAGACACAAAATTATTTTATTTTTCCCATGAATCTTACTTAGTAGATCCTGAAAATCAAGACATAAGCACATGAACACTGAATATATTTTGATATGAATATATATTCACACAGTCTGGTTATCTTAGTTTTTCTTTAGTAATAACCTTGGTCTTCTTCAGAACCTAGAAATAGAAATAACTCCTGATTTTATGAAATTGTGATTAAAATATTGGGCTGATGAGGTACAAGAAGAAAAATGTAATATAGAACATTTGGTAGAATCTGGGTTCAGTTTTACAATATGATATGAAGAGGACATGTGACTTTGAAGTCAGTCATGAATTTCAACAGCATACAGATAGCTTTAGGATATTTCATATGTTTCCATTATAGGAAAATGGAGCAAAATTAGACATATCATGGGAAACCTTAGCTTAACGATTTGTCTCAGGTGAAATTCATTTGTCTTAGAAGAATAAAACAAACACAGAATTTGCATATATGTGTTCTGTCTTACAGATATTGCATACCTATGTATCACTCTTCCTAATTTAGAGACCAAATTCCTCACCAAAGTTTTACTTGTCATCCTGAAATCTTATAGATGTTTCCCACATCTTTTTGCTACTGTAGCAAAAAGGGGCCTGGAGCTGCTAAAGCTGTCCTTGAAAATGCATAAAATCCTGGGCCATTGCTAGGAATAGGCCAATTTGCTAGATAATAGGAAGCCCTTGTACATCATTTTGAGAATTGGGCTGCACTGCTCACTCTTCCAACTTCTATCCAAGTGAAGAAAGATTCTTAAATTATCTAGAATCTTTTCATTTGAAATCTCAATTCTCTGAGCTCTCGCAAGCAGCTATAGAATGTGAAGCCTTTCTGGATATCCTAGTTGCTGACCAAAGCACCAGTCTTCCAGGGGCTGAGAGCAGCTTTCTTTCTTCCCTTTCTTTCCTTCTGTTTTTAAATTGTGCTTTATTCATGATATGAATAAAAATCACTTAAAATATTGTTAAAATCCTGTATAGTTGATACGCAATTTAAAAATAGAAGACACTGATAATACTTTTAAAGGCAAAATTCAAATCCTTTAAGATTTCAAATATGAAATGCAATTGAAAGCTCACAGTTACTATTCCATGAATCTGAGGTTAAAAACATTGTACATATTAAATACATGCAACTTTACCTGTCAATTTACACTTTCAAAGATTTAAACTTTAAAATTAAAAAAAAACTGATAAGTATGAGTTATTCCTTGAAAATATTGACATTTTGTATATACCTTTTAAAGTTGTACTGTGGAGAGCAGCTTCCTTTCCTCAACAGGTATGTGTGTGTATTTGGGATGAATCCCTGCCTCCTTACTCTTCTGAGGTGTCTCAGAAGGTCCTCTATAAGGCACACAAATGTGATGAGCTACTTTTTCTATCCACCGTGGTAGGTGTGGGAGGTATATCTCTAGTGGGGAACAAACAATACACTTCCATCGAATATACAAACTTTCTACTTCAACAAACTCCAGTCCAATAGTACAGTTTTTGACAGCTAAGTCGTTGTAGTTTATAAGACTTCCCGGGATACAGGCTCCTCTCATAAGTGCTGAACGATATCCAGCCATAATATATAATTATTGATAAAAATCACCACGACAATGAATTCTTATTATGCTATCAAGTGAGACAAAAGACATAAAAGTTATAGTGCAAATTATTTGTATCATGGTGAATTGTCAATAGGGAAAACTTTGAAGTTGTTTGTCTTATTTTCAAAGTTAACTAATCTTTTTTTGTTTGTTTGTTTTTTGTCTTTTTGAGACCTGATCTCACTATGCAGGTCAGGCTGGCCTCCAACTCACAATGATCCTCCTGCCTCAGCCTCCCAAGAGCTGGGATTACAGGCATATGCCACAACATTTGGCAAAGTTAACTAATCCTTAATACAAATTTAAGACATGTTTTGATTTGTCTTGTTTCCTTGTGAGGCCCAGTTTTCCCAGAGCTTGAACTCACAATTTGTCCCATGCTAGCCTCAAACACAATGGCAGTCTTTGGGTATTAGCCTCTCCAGGGCTGGGCTTACAGGGTGCACCACCATATCCTGCTGAGGGATTATTTAAAAAAAAATATGTAGTATTACTACTAAAAATTCAGTATAAGCTCCTTAATTTTTTATTTTTTATTAAGTTTGTTGGTACAGTTTAGATCTCCATAATGATCACATTCACCATAAGGAATTTGTAACTGTACATCATATACCATGATTCCTCTCTATTCCAATCCTCTCTCCTCCCTTCAACCCCACTTCTCCTCTTAATGTACAAAGTTTAGTTTCCATTTTAACCTTCTTTTCATTTTTTGTTCATTTTCCCTTCTTTCTGTTATTCTCCCCCCTTCTGTTTCTCCTATCCTTTTGAAAAATTTCTTCCTTATTGGGTTAATAATATCCCTTAATTATTGCAGGCAGATCAGGTCCACAATCTCCCAAATGATTGTATGATGAAGGCTAAATAAAAACAGGGGAATGGAATGATTTCAGGGCTCCAGGAGGTTCAAAGCCCTCTCACAGACAGCTGGGGATATAGCTTAGTGGCATAAGTGCCTTGCTGGCAAGCACAAAGTCCTGAGTTCAATCCCCAGTACTGCAAAAAATAAAACAAAAAACAAGAAATAAAAACCCTCTCACAATTCGAGATTCTCTCAAGGCTAAGACCAAGATCTTCTCTGGGTGGCCCATATTTATTTGGTTATCAGAAGAAGGGAGAGGAATAATCAAGAAGGCTGGAATTACTCAAGGACTTCTCCAAGTAAGACATTAAATTAATCGTTAATAAGGATCAAATTAATCCACCCAGGAGTGAGATGCATGAGGCTACAATCTTTATCTAGTTGAGGTTGTATCCACATGTCCTTGGCTGTGATCTTGTTTTATACTTTAGCTTTCTGTCTTCATCCCTATGAAAAGTTTTAGTAGGGATTAGTGACTGACAGAGGTTCACTTACTATGAGTCCATTACCCACTTCCAGACAAGTGGACTAGGCTGTGGACACATTCACAGTGATCATAAAAAGCCAATTGCTCAATTTAAGTCCTGCTCAGGGCTGCTTCGTAGTAGTCTCTCTCAATTCCTCCTTTTTGTTTTTGTAATGGCAACAGTTAAAACATGGCTAACACTATTGGATTTCACATACCCTTTAGCAGATTAAGAATGGAAGTAAAACATGCAGACCTGTTAATATAATTAGTCCATTACATAATCCATGATGGGTCTGTTGATAGAAGATTCCACCAGTGGTTTGAAGATCTCATCTCTCTATGGCCATATATTCCAGGATGGCATCCATAATGATGATTTGTGACGTTATGAATTCTCTTTATGAGGTAGATTGAGTGGACCCTAATAGAAGGAATATAATGCATTTATTGTTAGTTTCATCTGTACTGTTACTTGGAGTTTGGTATTCTTTAGGCAAGAATAACCAAATTTTTAGAGAAAATAGTATTACTATTCCAATGTTTTATACATCTTATGGTTATAACTTTCTTTCCTTTTCTTTTTTTTTTCATCCAGGAAACTCAGCAGCTGAATTCTGCACAGAATCATCAGATATGTGTTTGGAAACGATCGCATCATTGTTTTATAACTGTCTACTGGTTGTTGAAGACCAACTCGAAGTGAGACCTGTATTAATTTAAATTAACGTTTTATTATCTATCATGGTCAGCTAAATCTCCTCAAAATTTACCTTGGAACTATGTACTATGCCTCTCAGTTTTCCTGTTAGTGTCAGCCATCTGGATGAGGCACGGCCATTGCTTCATCAAGTTGCTTTCTCTGAAAGCTTAGAGATTTTTCTCTCCTGGTGACTCTCCTTAGGCACACTATGCACTGTAGAGTCACTTTCCTCTGTGGCCCCATAATCTCCTTAATCAGAAGATCAGGGACTCAATAGAGTTATAGGATATCAAAACAAAGATTCTTTTATATCCTAGGTCTTCATGGACCTTGGGGAGCTAAAATATTTGCCATTTTCTTAGCTCACCTATCTTCTAACTTTTAGTCTCCAAAACTCAGTTGTTGAACATCCAGAAAAAATGGGTAATGACACTATATTGTAATGGGAACACCTTGAAATATAAGTCGTAGCCAGAGAAATGTTGACTTTACCAACCAAGGATGCTCTAATATTTGAATCCCTAACAGACAACTGTTATATACTTTTGCAGAGAAAATTTCAAGCCAAAAGTCATATGTAATAGTGTAGCACAACAGGCATGATAACATTTTTGAAACACATTTAAATCTCCCTCTTGGAATAGAATAACACTTTTAGTGAATCATGCCTACCTAATACATAAGAAGCTTTTACCTAATTTATTCTCCTTAATAGGATGTCATTGAAGAAGTTTGTAACATTGCCTGGGATATTGAGTATCTAAGTATGTCTAAATGTAGTGGCACATACATAACATATACATTATATAGGTTTTTGCTAAAAATTTTCATTTTACTTATGACCTCATGTTGGTTTAACAGGCACCTCTTATTACAAATATCTGTGGCACAAGAGAAAGGCAGATGTCTATCCACATAAAAATTCCCACTTTTACATTATAGAATACTATACATTTAGAAGGCATGTTTATTTTTAACATAGGTTTAATTATAACCAGTTGGCTTTCCGTGTTTACTTGTGAGTTTTCTGAAGCTTAGGCACCTTGTCTGAAGACAGGCAGTGGAGTTATAGTAAGTACAGCTCTGAGTCCCTGGTCACCTTGAGGCCTGTACTGGCCTGTGAAGCTGTGACTCCTCAAAGGACAAGACAAGTCCACAGCTGAGGATGTTTGGCTCCAACTCCAATTAACTACAGGGAGACTGCAACTGCAGGCTCCACACTCCTACAATACATACCAACCTAAACATAAGGTAATTCTAACTGACATAATTTACTACTTGGGAAAATTTTCTCAAGGCCCTGCCAGATTCCTGAGTTTTCTTGAGTATTCCCCTCCTTTGTTTGTAAACCAAATAAGTACAGGCCACCCAGAAAAATCTTTGTCTAAACTCAGAGTATATTGAAACTGTAAGAGAGTGAGACCCTCCTGGAGCCCTGAGATCATTTAAATTGTCTCATGTATTTAATCCTTCACCAGCAACTCACTTGAGAGATTGTGGGTCTGATCATCCCACAATAACTAAGAGTTATTTAACCTGATATCAATACTTTCCACATTAAATTTGAACAATGAGAGACTCTCAAGTCATAATACATAAAAATATGTATGACACTAATAAAACCAATTTTGACACAATTTTGACCAACTGGTAACCTTGGGGAAAGCATATCCTTAATTTTTGAAAACATTGATCTATAAGAAAAATAATTATAGGCAAATGCTTCAAAAATCCAAAAAGTGAAAAAAGGAGAAAAATTTCTTGTGGGCAAATAAAACAGCTACTTCTGGATTGGACAGAAAGACAAACAAAGATACACACACAAGACAGTTTGCTATAAAATAAGAGTACACTCAAATATATCTTTGACCAAATTGAATTAAAATAATTTTGATAATTTTTTAAGTTTGTGATTATAAAAAGACTAGTCAGAATGTTTTTTTAAATAGGCCAAATAGCAGAGTTTTTTTTTTTTTTTTTTTTTTTTGCATTACCAGGGATCAAACTCAGGACCTTGTGCTTGCCAGACAGGTTCTTATGCTACTGAGATATATCAGCTGCCCTATAAGAAGAATTTGACCAAAAAAAAAAAAAAAAAAAAAAAACCTTTTATCTAATTTAGGGCTAGTCATGTCTAGTTCACGATAAATCTCAGGTAAAGAATTTGCCCAAGTAATGGGTCTAAGTAATGGTACATTAGGAGCATAAATCCAATACTCTGCTCCTGAAAGAGGCTTTATATATATAGGATACTACCAGTGAAGCCATTAAGGCAATGAAAAGATTTTCAGGAGTCAGTGGTATATTGCCTGTCTGATTGGCAAGTCCCTGTGAGTGAGCCCTATGGGAAGGGCTCATCCTCTGCAAAGCTGAAATCAGTGAATTCATCACAAGGGATGTCTCCAAGGTCGATGGTGCCTTTTGCCAAGGGAGTACATTCCTGGATGGCAACCACACTGTAGATCCATCACTTGATAGGATACAAGCATAACCTCTTCCCTACATTTTTAGCTGAACTGGTCCTTCCCATCTCCTTGTGTTGATGTCCTTCCAAAACACCTGAGCCCCATGTTGGGCACCATCACGGGATGTTGACCAATGAATTTCCACAGGGGAGAATTTATTATCCGCAGCTGGATTTAAAAAGTTTACAGTAAAAGTGGCTAAATCTAATCGTGTGGGGATAACTGTATTCCTTTTGTTTTTGTAATTGAGTTTTAAGAGATAGGTGTGCTCTTTCTACAATTGCTTGTCCTTGAGGGTTTTAAGGTTTTCCTGTGATGTGTTTAATGTGCCATAGTTAAAAAAGGATTGTAAGTTTTTACTAATATATGAAGGCACATTGTCAGCCCTTCTGGCATGGGGAACACCCAAAGAAGTAAATGCTGACAAGCAATGTTGTTGCAAATGGTAATTTTTTTCTCCTGTGTGGCAAGTAGCATGAATTAAATGAGAATATGTGTCAACAAGTACATGAATATATTGCAGTTTGTCAAAAGAGGGAAGGCCTGTAATATCCATGTGCCACACATCATTATATTTTAAGCCTGTTTGGTTACAGCCCTTTTGTTGCAGAGACCTAGGAACCTTTAGACAAGTAGAATAGGGAATAATGATTTGTTTTACTCGAGACCTGGATAATTGAAATACTTTCATCAAAACCTTACTATTTTGATGATGATATGAATGAGACTGTCTAGCTATACCAAATGGAGTTGTAAAAGTGACTAATGAATCACCTTGCAGATTCCCATATGTTAAAAGTCCAGTTAATTAGTATGAGACCTATATGACCAATATAAAAGTGTTCCATTTGATTATCAGTTGCCTTTTGTAGCCTGAAAAACAAATACAGGCAGATCTAAGGCCAACCATAGGTGGAACTCTAATGTCTCTGAGTAAAGTAGACTGCATAGACTGAATTACTAATTATGTTAATAATTAGTTCAGAGTTAAATTGTTGTATGACATATAAAATAGTAGTAATTTCATACCTTTGTGCAAAGTCCAGGAGTCTCTATTAACTGTTGATGATCTTTAACCCAAAACATGGCCTTGCCCTTTGATGAACTATCACTAAACTACTGTATTGAAATAGGTTCAGATTTAGTAATTTTTACCACAATACATGCATAATACATGAATGCTTGAGAAAAAATTGAAAGAGAGGATCACTGGGAAAATGATTATCATCTGAAAATGCTGCTTACCAATATAGAGATTGTCTAACTCTCTGTAAGACCTGCAGTATAAAGAGCTGGCACAAAGTCATACTGTTTTGCATTCCTTGATAAAATGTGACATATTGGTATTGCTGCACTGGCTCTTTAAAGTTTAAACGAGGTACAGATAAGGCAAAATTCAGCCTAACTGTGGAAAAAAAGGAATGTTACAAAGCAGTCTTTTAAATCAATTATCATGAGGGGCCAGTCTCTGGGAACCGTAGTTGGTTTTGGCAGTCCTGGTTGCAGTGCTGCCATAGAAATTAAGCAAGCATTTACAGCTCTTAAATCTTGCAGTATCCTCCATTTGCCTGGTTTCTCTGGAATAACAATGACCGGAGTATTCCAAGGATTAACTGAGTTTTCCCAATGTCCTAGCTGGAATTGTTTTTGAAATAATTTGTGCACTTGGATGAGTTTTTCCCTATTAATGGTCACTGATTTACCCAAACATGTTCCTCAGTTTTCCATGGCAAAGGTAGAGCTGTTTTGGAGGGAGAAGAATCAATAGTCCTTGTTCTAAATCTGTTGATATCTGCCTGTCATTTTTAAGTGTAGTTTTTACACGCTCTTAGATTTCCAGTAAGTTTTTTATTAGCCCTCTATTGTTCTGATATCCCATGTTAATCATCAGTAATGGAATTTTAGGGTTTGAATCTATCTGTTTAATTTTAGAATTGGAATTTGTTTAAATTTAAGATCATAATTATTAGTCAATATTAATGTCCACTTTTGTAACAAATCTCTGTGCCATTAACTGACCAGAACAGATCCTATGTATGGTAAAAGGAAGACCTTTATCTGGTCTAGCCCTGCACAAGGCAGGGGTGAGGCACTTTTCAGTACCTGCTGAGGGGATCCAAGTCCTATTAAGGAGGTAAGGGCCCTTTGTGCTGGTCACAGGTTGGGCCATTGTTCTAATGCAACTATAGACACATCTGTGCCAGTGTCTATTAGACCTTCAGAGCATTTTCCACTGATCTTTATAAAACATATAGGTCTGCTTTTAGTCACTTCCTTTGTGAAATAAATTTCCATTTCTGTAGTCTTGCTCTGAGGATCTTGTTCCTTTGTGAACTGTCTATATTTAACAAAGGAAGGTTTATCTATAGGTAACAAAATCAATTGTGCCAAACTTTCTCCCTATTCAAAAACGTAGAGATCCATAACACATGCAAAAACTTGTATTTCATCTCGACAATCACCATCGATCACACTGGGCACAATAGGTACGCCCTTTAAATTTAGGTCAGCCTTTCACAGCATAAACCAACTATTCCCTGAGGTGGTGGACTCCAAACTCCAGTGGGAATTAGGTAGTTTTGTACCCACCCCCAATAAGAGGGATTCTGCAAGATGCATGAAGATCTAACCTAGTATTTTTATTGTTCCCCTGATGAAGGAGTGTATATTTCTCTAGGGAACCACCTTTGAGGTTGTTGCTGAATCTGCTGGTGTGCTTGCACTGGATAAAACTGACCAATATTCTGACTCATAAGTTATATTTCCTCTAGTGTTAGTGTGGTCTGAGGAAAGGCCCCTATCTCCTTTTACTGGTAAAGGTCTACCATCATTATGGATTTTAGAATGACAGTATCTGGCTCAATCTCTCCCTTTTTGGTATCTCGGACAAGGTCCAGGAGCAGGACACAAACCCTCCATGACAGATGCATTGTTCCCTTGACTGGCTACAGTCACAGAGACTATCCCATCAGATCCAGCAAGAACTCTATAATGTTTATCTAATATGTCCCATTTTCCCACAATTAAATCATGTTGTATGACCCACTCATGCATTATTAAAGCCAGCCAAAACCTGAGCTTTCATGGTTGTCTTATATGTTTCATTGCCAATATCCTGACAAGTTCAGAGACATGTTGTCAGGTCACTGGTTGATTATACAGGATTTAAAGCTTGCTTTAAGTTTCAGTTAGCATTTGCATATGTCAATTGTAGAATTAGAATGTCCACAGCTTGCATATTTGAAACCTGCCTGAAAATGGCTTCTTGTAATCTAGCCACAAATTGAATAAAGTGTTCCTTAGGCTCTGAAAGAATGTGCGAGGACTCTGCATGGGAGTTCCATCCACTGGAATAGTTGCCCACGGCCTTTCTGGTAAATCTGCCAATTGTGAATACAGCTCGTGAGGACCTTAGAGCTGATCCCAAAGGAGCACATAGCATCCTGTCCCAGAAAGCACCTACTCATTTACTTCTGGATACAGGTTAGAACCCGTTCTGTTTCCATGAGTCGGCTTTGATACAAGACTTTTAAATTGTACATCAAAATGAAGAAATTAAGCAGGAGACAGGCATGTTTGTGCTAGATGCCTGATACCATATGGTGTCAGATGATATGTACCAAAACATTCTGTACAACTCCTACAAAAATCAGCTCTGAACCACATTATTAACAGCACTTTGTGTAAGATTGTTGTAGCATCTGAATATCAAAAGGCAAATGAGAAACAATCTTCTCATTATGATCATTTTGCTGAGTTACAACTGAGAAGCAGGCGTGGTTGCCAATGATTTCTCTGTTTGTGGCTGCTTGTTCCTTTAAAATCTGTAAGTTTCTGGATAGACTCATATGGGAAGTTCTTCTAAAAGGCTCTTGCCCCTGCCTAGGTGTCTGCCGGGAACTCTTTTGTTGCCTCTGCATCTGAGTCACAAGCTAGTGACTATAAGCTCTGTAACATACAAAACTAAAAAAACTAGGTTCCAAGCTGGAAATATCTCAGGGGAAATGATGTTTTCTATTCTGTGTGGCTTTCTAAGATTTTTTTCTGACACACTGCAAATCATCAATATTTATAGTGCCTATCTGAGGAAACCATGAATTACATTTGGTTACCTCTTGTAGCATTTTTGTTAGGTCTTTGTTGGGCATATGTGCATGTGAGTATTTAAGCAAATCTTGGAGCAGCTTTATGTATCTTTGCTCTTTGGCTGAAAATTTTTCTCATTTTACTCCTGGATAAAAAGGGCTTGTTCACAGTAGGAAGACTTTACCCCGTTCCTTGTGGAATGCTTCCCTTCCTTCCTTTCTCTAGGTATCTGTGGTAAAGTTTCCATTCTGTGAGGGCCTTCTCCATTGTATCACACTTTCTGCTCTAGGTATACTTACTTGTTCAGGCTAAACATTTCCAGTCTAAAGATTATAAGTCCCTCTTTGGGCAGCAGTTATCAGGTTAATAATATCCCTTAGTTATTGCAGGCTTATAGGCCCATAATCTCCTAAATAAGTGCATAGCAAAGGGTAAATAAAAGCAGGTGAATAGAGTGATTTCAAAGCTCCAGGAGGATCAAAGCTCTCTCACAGAATTCAAGATTCTCTCGGGGCTAAGACCAAGACCTTGTCTGGGTATCTCATATTTATTTGTTTATCAGAAGAAGGGAGGTGGGTACTTAAGAAGGCCTGAATCATTCAAGAACTCCTCCAAGTAGGGTATTAAATTAATCCTTAATGAGGATTAAGTTAATCCATCCAGAAGTGAGATGCCTAATGCTACAGTCTTTATTTAGTTGAGATATTTCCAGGTGTCCTTGGCTGTGATCTTGTCTTCTTTAGCTTTCTGGCTTCATCCACCATTAAGTTTTAGTAGAGATTAGGTATTGACAGAGGTTCACTTACTATGAGTCTATCACCAACTGCCAGACAAGCAGCCTAGGATTTGCACAGATTCACAAGTAAACATAAAACTTGATTAATTTAAGTCCTGCTTGGGGCTGCTTCATAGTGGTCTCCATGACTTCCTATTTTGCAGTATATTTTGGTCATCATTTACACTTTCAGTTTCTCACACCAGGGAGACATGTGATATTTACACATGTATATATTTTATTTCATTAAAAAATATGGTCTCAAAATGCCTCCAGAGATGTACCTAGAAATGGCTCAAGATTAAAAAGAATTTTTAAAAAGGTCCCCACCTAGTTTAAAGCCCCAATCCCCAAATAGGCATCTGAAATGAACAGAGATTTCTTAGATGAAGTATACACAGCAAGTGAATCTATGAAAAGATGTTCAAAATCACTGGATATTCAAGAGATGCAAACTAAGACAATGCTAAGATTCCATCTCATTCCAGAAAAAAAATGGCTATTACTCAGGAATCAACTAATAACAAATGCTGGAGGGCTGTGGGGAAAAAGGAACCCTTCTCCACTCTTGGTGGGAGTGTAGGCTGATGCAATCAGTGTGGAGATTCCTCAAAAATCTAGTACTAGTGGTCCATTCCACCCAGGTATTCCTCTTTTTGGTATTCCCTCTGACCGGATTAAAAACATGCCATAGTGATATATGCACATCCATGTTTATAGTGACACAATTTGTAGTAGCTAAATCTTGGAAACAACCTAAATGCTCATTGACCAATGAATGGATAAGAGTTCTTTTTATACAACGGAGTACTACTAAGCCATAAAGAAAAATACATTTGCACCTAATTTAATATCAAAAACAAGTCATGAAAATATTTTTCAGAAATGTACAATTATATAAATACCAATGAGAAGAATGCATGCTAGTGTGTCACCTCAAATTTTAATCCTTTTGTCAGTCTACTCTAGCTGAGAATCAGGAAACTAGCAAGAGCATCAGCCATACAACCACAAGAAACTGAATTTGCCAACCATCTAAATTATGAAAGAAGAGTACTGTCTCCTTGGTAAAGTCTCCAGATGACTACATTTAATTTTATCTTGGTAGATCTCTATAGGACCTCTCATTACAGCAGTGTACATAAATAATTTGTGTTTGGGGTTGTTTGTGGTAATTTTGTTGTAGCCATATCTAAGATTTTACATGCTGCTACAACAGATTACCTAAGGGAGCATAATGTCAAGTGAACAGAAATGAATCTCTCATAGTTCTAAGGACTTGGAAATCTGAAATCTAACTCTTGTATCTGATGTCTGGTGAGGGCTTTTTTGCTACCTGGGGCCCTGGCAAAGGATCCGAAGAGCAAACTGTCTGAATGCTGCTCTGTGTGAAGCCTCTTTTGGAACGGCCCTGTTCTTACTCAGGATGGAGTCCTTCAGCCTTCATCACTTCCTGTAGCCCCCACTGCACAACATGGTCATACTAGTGGCACTTGAATTTTAATGAGGTTGCGTTCAAACCAGTGCATCCAGCCGGAGAAAACAAATTTACACATTCAAGTTACATTCAACAAATGAAACTTTGATTGGAGTCACTGAATCTATATAATTTTAATGTTATTTACAATGAAACAATATATATTTTCACCAAAATTAAACAGGAATAGTGCAACCATGAAAATATCCATTATTAATTGGTTTTTAATACATATTTCCACAGTATATTACATCATTTACTCAGGTATTTGTTAACCATTTTGTTCCTTTATGTACTTGTGTTAATCTTTGGTAAAAAACACTTTTGTGATGACCTTTGGGAAAAAAAAATTCCTTTGACATTTATCTTTTCTACAAAATAATGTTAGTACATGGAGCAAAACCTTAAAATGTTTGTTAAAAAGACTATTGTTCCAGTTTGTATATCAGTACACATGACTGGGAATACTGAAATTACAGTCTTGTTCTTAAAAATTAAAAAAAGAAAAACTACTAATTACACACAAGTAAAATATTAAATTACATTCTTTTTGCCTATACAAAGAATGGAGACAAAGCTAAGCTGATACCACATTTTAAGCCCTAATTCATTCTGGCTGTTTCAGCTGCCATTTAATTTGCCGCACAGTGTATTCTTACAAAGTTCTTTTTTCTAATTCTCATCCTCTTCTTTATTTTTGTAATTCTGATGCTTCATCTCAGAACACATCCTTGTGTTTTAAGACATTTAACCTGTCTCCTATGAACCACAATCTAATATTCTCTCTGTATTGTCATTTCTCACTGCTTTCCCTTTTGTAAATATTAATATTGACCTTCACAATCTGTCTCTGAACCATATTTAGCTAAATGGTGAAATGTAGTTCTGGGGAGCTGAAATCTTTTTTTTTGTAACTAAATCTTAACATGCTATAAGGCTGGATACAAGTGTAACACATTTGTATCCATATGTCAATACATTACACTCAGTTTTTTTGTAATTCCAGATTATTTTTGCAAAAAATATAGAACAAAATCTTCTCTAGTCTGTTCTTTAAAAATGTTTTATCAGTATGTGTTTGCAGTACATAACTACTACCCTTGTGGGTAATTGGTACATGGGCATAACATAGCTTCGTTTTTCTTATCCCTTCCCCCTCCCAGGTTTCCACCTCACATCCATCTCTTGATAACCTTCCCATTGGAAAAAAATCTACCTTTCTATTTCTTATTACCTATGTTTTACTTTTCTCTTTCTATATATTTTGGATTGGTGATTTAAGAGGAACCATATTATATTTAAACTTCTGTTTTTGATTTATTTCACATAATATTCTGGTCTTAAAGTGCACCCATTTTCATACAAATGACTCAAATTTGTACTTCTTTATGGCAGAATAGTACTCCACTGTGTATAACTACCAGATTTTCTTTATCCATTTATCTGTTGATGGATATATAATCTGCTTCCAAGACTTAGCTATTGTGATGTGTGCTGATATAAACATTAGTAGGCACATTTTACTATAATATGATGTCTTTAACATTTTGAAAAGATACCTAGAAGAGGAATATTGGGATAGTTTTATTTTTTTTTTGGTGATAATGGGGATTGAACTCAGGACCTTATGCATGCCAGGCAAGCACTCTGCCACTGAGCCACATCTCCAGCCCAGACTGGGTGTTTTTAAAATCAATTCTTAGTTGGTAACTTCAGTTAGTATAGTCAGTGCCTCAGGATATTTGGGTTTGCCTTTGTCTCACACAGTGTCCCAACCGACTCCCTCAGTTAGATTTATTCGTATTCCTGAGACTTCCGCTCATGCACAAAATGAGAATACTGTGTAATATAAGAGACATTCATTTGGAAGGAAAATACATGCTTGTCAAATGATGATATTTCTTACTTATATGAAAAATACTTCATCAAACCAATTTTAGGCGATTTAAATAATAAATATTAGTCTATGAAGACTAATTTTCTTATAATTCTTGTTCTTTTGCAACACCATGAAAGTCACAGTACAGAGTATATTATATTACGATGACAAATGATAGGAACCACCCCAGAAGTCACAGAATGGACAAGATCCCTGAGGAAATTAAGATCCATTAATCACACAGCTTCCCCCAAAGTTATGATAACATGTAAAGGTTCAGAGAAAAGGTACATATAATGAAATGCACACACGGCAGAAGAACTTGATTGCCTCAGTCATTTGTCATTCATGTTACAGTCTCTGCTTCTCTCTGTCTCTCTGAGGGTGAGCTGATTTTCGAAAATGCATTTACAAAACAGAAAATGTGTGTAGGAGGTTATATACACTTTCTGTCTTACTGTAATATCGGAACAAATATACTTGCTGACCAGCTATGTGTCCTATAAGGTAGAAAGGGTAAAATTAAAGTAATAGAATGTAAATCAGAGATAGTGGGCATAAATATTAAAGTAGATGAATATTAATGTCTTAAGACATAAATAATAATGTCCTGGGTATTCACGTGTTTTAGGTATGTTATCTGTTTTTCATGTTTCCTATGAAAGTGTGTCTTTTATAAATTTGTTAGTGCTGATTCTTTCCTTTCTATGAATTACCCATATACATAGATTCTACTTTTTTACATCTGGCACATTTTCCAAGCATTCACTTCTATATTTAGTTTTATCTATTGTGTTCTTCCTTTTAAAATTTTCCTTAGCAGAACAGAATATCTTTAATATGGTCTGTTTAACTTTTGAGCAATATTATGAAGTTGAATGTAAATAATATTAGATAATAATTATTAATAAATAATAATAATAATTTAACTGACACACAGGCATATACACACAGGGACACACACATTATATTAAGAGGCTCATGAATATCTGATGAATGAAAAGACTTTAGCAAAATTGTTTAAAGCACACACATGCTTGCTCTCTCTCTCTCTCTCTCTCTCTCTCTCACACACACACACACACACACACACACACACACACAGACCATCATCATCATCATCCTAATTCAGACTCAATGAGTTATCCTCACAAATTAAGAAAAAGAACTTATAAGTAGAGAAAATTTATTTTGGCTCATGTTTGCGGAGTCTTCACTACATGGCTTCTTGGTCACGTTACTTTGAGCTCATGGAAAAGTAAAATGTCATGGAAATGAGCATGTAGTTAAACAATGTTCTTTACATTACAATGGTCAAGAAATACAGAAGAGAAGGGGGTGGAGACAACATCTATTCTTCAAGAGCATGTGCAAAATCACTTTCTCCCACTAGATTCCAAGTCCTAAAGCTTCCACCACCTTCCAATGGCCCATGGGTTTATGAATGCACAAGGGGGTTAATTTATTCATGATGTCAGAGCACTCACAATCCAATCACTTCCCAAAGGCCCTCCTCTGAACACAGCTGAATGGGAAACTAAGATATCAACATGCAAAGTCCTGGGGGTCATTTAACATCCAATCCATAAAAATCGAAGTTTTTAAAGACATGTTTTCTCAGATAAAGGAATACTGAGGTTTAATAGATTGAAAACATTTAGCAGTGTTCAAATATTAATGGATTGCATAGCCAGGTGTGTCCTCCATAGTTAATCTTTTCAGATATACATTAATACAACAACTTACATATATACAATTCTTATTGCACTCATTCCTGCACCAAAAACAAAATATTCAAAGGAAGTCCAAGATTCAAGGTTAAAACACAATACTTTGACTAATTAATCTGATTATAAACATATATCTAACACAATCTTAAAATCAGATTAAAAGAACAATTACCATCACAGTCCTTGATTCCTATTAACTTTTAGCAATGCACAGCAAGACTAAATAACAGGGATCTCTTGCATCCACATACACTCTTATCTTTGGGTGAACGGCTTCAGTTCATTTTCCTATTGTCTCGCTATTTTTTAACAGCGACGTTGTCTTCTGTTTCATCCTTGCTATCCAAAGCTCTACCAGAGCCGCTCCTCTGGCCAAATGTTCCTCCTACCTTGCTGGCTGTTCGTTCTTAATTTCAAAGATAGATCTGGCAAAACGCTCTCAATAATAACTATGCCGCCATCCCAACAGTAGGCTGCATTGACTTTCTCTGCCACCCAGGTAATATCTCTAAACACAAGCAAAATGAGGACCAACTTTCTGCCAAAACACTACATACTACCTGGGATCAAGCTGCCAATGTGGCGTTCTCAGTAGGAGCCTCCTAAGCTTCATCTTAACCAGCAGTATTTCCATCAGTACTCTGGTTTTCCAGGATCTGATTAGTATCTCCAAAATATTGTACAACACATATGGGCTGCCTCTTTGACCAGTCTCTCAAAACTTTTCCAAATTAATTCCAAAGGTTCTTAAGTCACATAGCCAGGCAATATCACAACAATGACTCCACTTTTGGTACTAATTTTCTTGTACTCAAGGATTTATAAGGGGAATACTTTAATATAGGACACATAATTATAAGATTATTTTATAATAGTCATGCGAAGAGTGATATGCAAAAAGAGTGAGGGAAATCTGCCCACACACTAAATACCAGGAGAATCCAGTTGAATTCTGTCTTGGTTGCTTTTCTGTCATTTCTGAGACAAAAATATCTGACACCCAGGATTAAGGAATGAAAGCTTTATTTAGCTCAGAGTTTGTGGATGTTTCATTCCATACTTGGATGGCTCCGAACATGCAGAGGGCAACAGTTCATGGAGGAAGAAAACAGCAAAATCAGCAGACCAAAATGGGAGGAGCAGAAAGAATAGGCCTCTTTTCCTCCCTTATATTATACTGTATCCCTGAGTACCTACCCTAGGGCTGGTGTAGCACTCATACCTATAATCTCAGCATTGGACCTTGAATCAATCATAAACTCTAGAAGCCCACCTCATGACTCACGAGGGTTTGGGGGGACATCTAGTCTCAAACCATAATGTTTACTATACATCTACTATGTGCCAACCATAGTTCAAGAGCCTGGGGATACAAAAATGAATGAAGATGAATACTTGCTTACACAGATTTTTTATTATAATAAGAATTACATATTTTACACACAGGCTTATACATATAATAATATAAACTATGTAGCATAATGATTGGACAAATCCATGTAATGATGTAAACTATGTAGCATATGTCTGACTCCTTTCACTGGACTCAAAGTGCATCGATTTTCCTGCAGATGTCTCAAGTCTTTTCTTACTTTTGGCAGAGTAGTACTCCACGGCTTGTAACTATCACATCCTCTTTACCAGCTCTTCTGTGGTTGGACATAAAAGCTCCTTCACCTTTTTCTTTTTTTTTTTTTTTTTTTTGGCAGTGCTGGGGATCGAACTCAGGACTCTGCGCTTGCTAGGCAGGCGCTTATTCCACCGAGCTATATCCCCAGCCCCCAAGGCTCCTTCAAAAACTGAACTATTATGATTGTTTTGTGGCAAAATCATAAAACGATATTCAGACTGTCATTAGGTAGCTTGCTTCTAAACGGTGACTTGACAGCTAAACCTTACCAGGTTCACAGTTACTTCTCTTTGCTTCTGGAGGAGGATTCCAGGTTCTTCTCACCTAGAACAAAAAATTGAATGAAAGAAGGCAAAAGCAGTGGCAAACTTTCTGAGTTTAAGGGCAGAATGTTTGATATGGAATAGGATTTTTTAAGACATCCCATCACTAAGGCTGTGACATAACACTGCTCACTCATTTTAGTAGGTTTGCATTAAAGAATCAAAAGCAAAAGCAGAGCAAAAAAAAAAATTTGAAAAACACTAAATTTGTCATGAAAGCAGGCACATGCTAAGTTGGGGCTAAAGGAGGTGTGCTTGCTGAAGAGGTTAACATACCTACAAATAAAAAAATCGACAGCAGGCTTTGGGGTAAGCAGACTGACCACTTGTGGATGTATTATCATTCTCATTCATCAGAACTTCCCATTCCTGGCTCAAGAATGCAAAGTGTCACCCTTCCATTTAAGAAGAGACTTCTGGGCCCAGGGAAGACCTACTTAGGACGTTTCTTCCCTAGCACTTATTGTGTGCAGCTATCCAGCTATTCAGAAGCTGCTACAAACATGAGCCAAGAGGACCTGGTTACTGCTTCAGCTGGTAACAGAATTTGGCCTTAGTCCCATGATCCTAAAATTTCAGGCATGTAGAATGAAAGTGTTAAGAAGCCATGAAGGTGTCATCTAGATTTTAGAGGATGAACTGGGAGGTCAGATGGTAGGAAAATGTGGGAATTGACACAAAGCTGTAATAGACAACCAAGGAAGTGGGCAATATCTGGAATTTATAATATCTGCTAAGAAAGGCTATAGGGAGTGAGTTGAACTAGACCAAGAGAGAAGCTGTGAAATGGGTCAGGCCATCATGGTGGGACCACCCAACAAAATGCTCTGGAACTCTCATCATACAACTGTGTACCCTAAGTACCAGACATGGAGTATAGGGCTTTTTTGTTCTGCTTGTTTTGAGTCTTTTTTAAAGTCTTACTATCTTCAATACCCCTACTCCTCCCTTTTAGAATGAGAATATTTACCTTGTAGTGTTGTATGCTGAAAATATCTTGCTTTTTGATTTTTGAAATGTTTAAAGCTAAGAGTTTTCCTTGAGTCTCAGAGGAGACTTTGGAATTTGTCTTATGAACTATGGTTGAAAAGTTGAGGATTTGGCAAAAGCATTAGTGCATTTTCAGTAATTTATAGGATGGTTATATCATGCAAAGTGGAATTATCTTCCGTTTATTTGGTCATTAAGTTAGTTTAAGGAGCTATATTTAGGTATAAAATATACAAGGGGAGGAATGTGATTGTTAAACCAGATTGTAAAGTTGTTTGGATTCATAGCCAGCTAAGGATGACTGAAGTACACTTCTGAGTGTCTCTAGCTGCGTGGTGGAAGGGTGTTCCTTCATTAATATCTAGTGCTGGCCCTTTTCAACCCTAATACTCTTTTCTGCTCTATTTTCTGGTTGTCATGAACTGAGAAATTTGGTCCCCCATGTCCTTGTACCACATATTTTCTGCTTTGGAGCCAGCATTTTATGGACTGATACCTCTGAGACAATGAGCTAAATAAATGAGCTAAATAAATAAACTCTTCTTTCAGTTACAATTATGAATTTTGTCCAGCAATGGAAGTGCTGACAGATACAAACATATTATTCTGGAGACATCAGATATATAAACAAAGATATCCTGTAGACACTTATGTTGAGCTTTAGAATTTAAGGGAGAGTCACTGTTTAAAATTGTGATTTGGGGGTATTTATCATAAAATGAGTGTGACAGTTAATATTGACTGTCCATGCGATTTGATTAAAAAAATTCAAGGAAGCATATGTCTGAATTTGTCTGTATGACTGTCCAGACATTATGGGTATGGGAACCAGTAAACTGAGTAGAAAGCCATGCCCACAGATAGGTAGAACCACTTAGTAAGCTTGTAGCTGATAAGAAATGAGAAGGAAATAAAGAGTTGGCCTAGGTTTGTAAGTATCTATTCTTTTAGATAAGTGTGTCATTTTCTACTGCCATCACATTTTAGATGTCAGCCTCCAACATCTTAACCTTTCCAGCATGGATTCTCAGCAGTAATTCTGGGGGAAATGCCAGAACTTCCATCTTGAAATGGTGCTGCATCCCTGATTCCTGTAAATTAGTCTGAATTCTCTGTCTCTCCATTGTACAGATGAACACTGTGGACCCACCAAATTCTGATCTTTTATGTCTCTGTCATAAATCCATATTTAATCTAATAAATGAATCTAATAAATGCAAGATTTCCACTGAATAACTAGGATCAGTTGTCTATCAATTCTGTCCCACCAGAGAACTTTAAGTTCAGAGGGTAGTTTTGCAAGTGGAGATCAGATAAATAAAGAGAAGAGGGAAAACTTTGAGTATAATAACCCTAAAATGACCCTATATTTCACTGTGGCTAAGAAGAATAATCAGCAATGAAAATTGAGAAATGAGGCCAAACCACGTAGAAGGAAATCCAGGTAAGTGTGGTACCTTCAAAATCAAACAGAGATTGTTTCACTAAGTAAAATGTGAGTAATTCTCCACAGTGTAACTGAGAAAGATGAGCAAGGTTAAGTACAGGAATGTAAGAAGGATTTTGAGTTGTGAATACCCTACTGACTTTGTTTTTATGTCTTTTTGAGACAGAAGCTTGCTATGCAGTTCAGGCTGGACTTGAGCTCACTTTGTAGCCAAGGCTGGCCTTAAACTTGCAGTGATCCTTCTGCTTCCACCTCCCGAGTGCTGGGATTACACGTGTGTGCCATCATGCCCAGCCAGCCCTACTGACTTTGACAAGAGGATGGGGCTGATGGGTGTGAAATCCCTCCTTGTGTAAGATCAAGAGAAAAAGAAAGAATGAAAGGAAACAAAGAAACCTAGATAAATCTTGAGAACTCAACGTTTTATTTCTTACACAAATTCTGAAAAATATGAAAATTAATAAAGCTGATACATGACACACATAGAAACTCTTTTCCTTAGTGATTCTAGAAATTAAATTGTATCATATATGTAACTTTATAATTCTTAGCCAAATGAGATTGGCAACTATCATAAACATGCACAGCCTGAACTAATCAGACCTAGGCTGTTCTAGAAGACATTTCTTCTGCAGGATTACTGGAAATTAGGCTTCCTGAAGAGCACTTATCTGTAAGTAGAAGAAAGGGCAGGTACCCTGAGTTTATTTCCCCAATGGCAGATATCAGGACACCTCGCATGAAGTGGAATATAGATGTAGAAAAAAATCCAAAAATTGGACTAGCACAGCTTCTTTCAGTTGAAAAGAACCATTGCAATAGAGAAGCAAGCATTTTGCATTAACAATACCAGTACATTGGGCAGATTTTTTCTACAACTGCTCAAAGGTGGAATACTAGCTAGACGGTGAGAAAAACTGAAAGAGCTTCTTTATCAGCTGTGTAACAGAAAACCCTATTATTGGGTTGGCCTGTATTTTCCTAGGCTTATAACTTCATATTTTGTTAAAACTACATTAATTTGTTAACTGTGTTTCTCCCAGAGAAACTTTAATTCCATGCAGATAAATATTTTATCCTTTAGTAAGCATAAATCTTTATATGTACCTTTCAAATATTCTGGAAATATGTTTTGAATATATTATGATTTATTGATTATACTATCATATGTAAATAAAAGTATGTTTTGAAATTATATAATCAAAACCTGATAGAAAATCAGAAGGCATAAACTTTAATCAAGATTGGACAATTAGGGCTGGAGATGGAGCTCAGTGGCGTAAGTGCCTGCCTGGCAAGCGCAAGGTCCTGAGTTTGACTCCTGGTACAGATGAAAAAGTAACAGACATCTATGTTATGCTGAGTAAATATGTGACATCATGGATTTAGTCTTCTTTTAATCTAAAAATAAAGATAAGATAATTTTCTTGTCGGGTGCAGAGATATATTTTAATCATGAATTTGTGTAATAAGTCTGAAAAACCTTTTAGAAGATTGTCTAATACTTTCCTGTCCTTCTGTCTTTGTGTCTTAAACTTTTACCTTTAAATCCAAAGGCAATAAATAAATGCTACCTGCCTTTAATCTCTCAAGGTGGCAGTGACATCCAAATATTATTTTTGAATGAAGTATGGTAAGATTACACTAGTAATAGTAATTATGATAATATGTGTTTCAAACTACATCACATTTTATAATCATTTTAATAATATTTTAACCATCAAGCTGACATAAAGTGTAGTAGTTCTTACTTTTCCATTTAAAAACTTAAGTTATAACTGAAGAATAAATCTGTAGTGATGATGTATGAGGGGAAAAAAAAATGAGCACCAATCCTCATGAAAGAGTGTCGTGTCCTAAGAAAACACAACAAGTCAGGGTAATTAAAATTTCTAAATATAATATTCATATCTTTGATATTGGATTGTAATTTTCTTGTTACTGTCACCACCAAGCAACAATGAGTACCAGTGTAATTCCAACTCTATTACTTTATAATGTCATAGCTAAGCAGTCTGGAATGATTACCTTACCGCTCATCACACTGATGCATTTAAATTGAACCAAAAGATACTGGGAAGCAAATTTGCAAGCATTGTCTAACTTTCTATTGAAGCTCTTCACTATAATCTCTGACTAAACATTGGTTTGCATTGGGGGTGTACAGATAATGAGCATAGATTAAAATAAACATCCTGTGGGCAGCAAAAAAAATTTATATAAACATGAATTAAAACATGAGAAACATTTCTGGGATGTACAAAGATCCTTTCATCAAACAAGTGAGAAGGTGAGGATTTAACTTTTGCTCCCCTCCTGTTTTCTATGGGCTTTCTGTATCACAGGTGAAACTTTTTGGGCATTCATACTGTGGAGGCTCTCACCCATGAGTTGCTTCCCTAGTGTGCCTCGCTAGTCCTTTAATTTCTAAATGAGGAAGGAAGTGTCAGACCAGTGTCCAAGATTATGTCCCCAGGCCTAAAAGAAATTAACTGGTTGACCACATTACTGAAACTTCATGTGCCTTTCCACATCTTTAGTATGAGGTTAATAAGAGTATTTTTTAAAAAATTGCTCCCATGAGTTAACTACAAATTGTGCTGCTATGAACATGGGTGCACATATATCGCTGTGATAGGATGTTTTCAGATCTTCTGGGAAAATACCCAGAAGGGGAATAGCTCGATTAAATGGGACCACTAGACCTAATTTACTGAGGATTCTCCAAACTGATTTCCACAGTGGTTTCACTGGATGAGGGAAAGGAAAAGTAAAAAGGAGGAAAATATGTATGTATGTATACTCAGGAAAGCTAACATAATTGTATTACTGACTTCTATTGCTCTACTGAAAGGAACGGTTCATGTTTAAGTGTATGATCAATTGTATGTGTCTATATTTGTTTATCTGAGTATCCAAATGGAACATATCAATATGTAATACAAGATTGTTAATTTTCTGTCACCTTGTCTGAGATTCTGTATTGCTTGTATTGATTTTGTGTCATTTTCTAAATGCATGCATGTTTGTTAAGATATTTTCATTCTTTTATCTCTAAAATAAAAATTTTAAAAATTGCTCAGTAATCACTAAATGTCATTAAATTTTATTATGCTTATTGAACATTTAGAACAGTACTCAGAGAAGTGCCTTTTGACCAATGTTGTTTATATGGCAAGTCTGAAAATGTGCAATTATCATTGGAAAATCCATGTTTTTCCTTTAGACAATTGGCCAGGAATTATTTTTGTATTATATCTGCTGCTTTAGAAAGTATTTTTAAAGAAAAGCCAGTAATGAGAATAAGGAGAAACTTTCTAAAATGAGAAAGACAAGAGAGATAATAAAATTTTGTACTAGGTAGACTTACAAAACTACTAAGGTATGTAGCATTATCGTCTCTTAAACCTTCACTATATTGATTTTGATTTTATCTTATGATGGTAATGATTACATTGAGATAAATTTTTGTCCATTTCTATCACAAAAGTAGATTTTTAAAATTATAAGTAGGAGCCCTTCTCATAAAGCATAAATTAATTTTGTGAAAAAGATTAAAAGTGAAAAAATCAGAGACACTGAAATAAAAACATAATCTTTTTACTCACAATGGTCCATGAGAAAGCACTTCAACTATATGTTTATATATATATATATATATATATATATATATATACACACACACACACACATATATATCTGTAAACTTTTCCTAGTGTATGTTGAGGCATGCTATGTACAGTTAGCTTACCAAAATATTAGTATGCTGTTAACTATTTAGGACTCCGATCATAGTAATATATCAATACTGCCTGTGTGTTTAACCCCCATACTCTGTTTTTATACAACTGTAGTGATGCATCCTATTCTTTCGGGCACTGCAAATTAGTTTAGGCAGATTCAGAGATATTGGTATTCTACAACTCTACTTAAGTATTAGTGTTTGTGTACAATGATCAACAACTATATACACATATATGATGCACACAGTCTGCTAAAAATGTATACCTACTTCAGACAAAGAAAACTTTGTATAAATATAGTAATAGTAAATTTAGTGAGACATAATGAGATTAATAAACATTACCTTTAGCCTCTACAATTACAAGAGATGCTCTAAGTATTGGCAATTAATTTCTAGACATCTGTTGGCATGGTGAACTGCTTCTTGGGTCACTTTGGTCGTTGAATTCAATGCACAGACATTTCAATTTCTTCTCTAGGGGCCAATTTCTTCTCTGAGTTTTCTACAATATACAACTTCTTCAAAGGCTCCCCCACACAAGGGTAACAAAATCTGTTGAAAAATCATACTATCTTTCTTTTACTGAAATGTGTATACATTTTTGGTGTCATCTGTCCATCTGTCCATCTGTCTGTCTATCTATCTGGGAGAACCATAAATTTATGAAAGTAATTTTTGGGAACATCACATGTCCTAGGCTTTGTAGAGAAAAGTCACAGAATATAGAATTGTATTTTAATATTCAAAACTGCTTGTATCTTGGTTTAAAGAGAGCAGTAAGCAAAGTTTGATGACAGTCACAATATTAACCCCATTTGGTTACAAGTTACATTGAGGACGGGTAAGGCTGCAAATTATGACATTGTTAAGTCATCTAGTAGGTTATATAAGGAAAAAAAGTTTTACAGATGTAATTAATATTAAATGACCTTTGAGTCAATAAAAATGATTAATCTGGCTAGGTTTGTCCTAGTCAAGTAAGCCATTGTAAGGAATTCAGACCTTGTGGAAAGAAGAAATTTGAAGAAGAGAAATTCTTAATCTGTGTTGAAGAAACAAAGTCACAGAAAGTGAACTGCCTCTGAATCTGACTTCTTAGTACGTACCTGAAGGTAGCTCTAGGGAGGTGAATAGAGTTCAAGGTTGACAGTCAGGAAAAGATAGAATAAGAAACAAACAGACACACTCAAGAATTTCAGCCATATCTCTGTAAGACACTTCAATCATTCACCTTGTGGCAGGTACAAAAGAGTTCTTTTCCATAAGAAACCTTGGGATGAATCTGAAGTAGCAAATAGCTTAATTTCAGACTGGTAAGATTTTGATCAAGATATCCAGCTAGCTAACACTGGACCCTCCTAAGCCACAGAAACAGATAATAAGCTTGTATTGTTTTAGGTTGTTAATGTCTGTTACAGAAACAGAAAACATACACAAGGAATAATAAAGACAATCATAAATGTATACTAGAAAAGTAAGTGTACCAGCCTGTAATCAATCATAGACAGACAGATGGACAGATGGACAGGTGACACCAAAAATGTATACACATTTCAGTAAAAGAAAAATAGCTCCACAGGGCTTGTGTGAGTCCACTGTATGGCTGGCACTTCTGGTGGTTGCAGCTCCCATGGCTTCTGTCTTAGGCCTGCTTTGCCTCTTCCTTGCAGCTTTCCTTAGGCAATCCACCTTCCTGGTCTTTCTAAACTTGTGGATTCTCCACTGCACCTTTTGCTTCACACTCAGAGTTTCACAGATTGTGTTCTCAGGGGCAGACTGCCTGGCCTCCCAGGCCTTCTGAAATCTAGGTGGAAGCCTCTTTAACCTCAGAACTCTTGCATTCTACATATATCTAAAACCAGTGCCACATGGATAATGCCAAGGTCTGCTGCCAGCTGGAGCAGTGGCCAGGCTTTCTGTTCTTCTGGCTTGCAGGGGTTGAGTCCTTGGATCACTGAGCACTCAGCCTGATTCTGAGGAACAAACTCTATATGCTGCCACCATTCTGGAACATGGCACTCTATGACTTTCTCCTTAAAGCAAAATCTTTCACTTTTGCAAGTTTGGCGCTGCAAAGGGTGGTGACTTGCAGCTTCTTGTGATGTACTCAGGCCATCTTTTGTAGTCTCTGGTTCGGTCTCAGCATTTAAGAGCTCAGTTAAATCTTTGTAGTCCACAGTTTTACTGAGGCTTCCTTTCTGGCCAAACTCACAGCATGTTAAATCATCCTGCTGGGCTCTTTGCTCTTGATTCTTAATATAGATCTGGCTAAAAGCCCCCAACAATAGCTATGCCACTGCCTGCAAATTTGACTGCCTTGAAATGTCTTCTGCCAGATTAATAAATCTACCACCCTTAATCTCAGTCTTAGGCAAAGTCTCTGGACACAAGTGAAATGCAGACAAATTTCCTGCCACACCATAACATACATGATGTGGAGTCCAGCACCCAGTGCAGTCCTTCTTCCCAGCAGAAACCTGGCAAGACTGGTCTTTACCAGAAGAATTTCTTTCAGCCTTCTGCTCTCCTGAGCTCTGACCAGAATCTCCCATACAGAGCAGCCAAGGAGGTTCTACTCCTTCAGATGAAAACTCTGAACCTTTCCAAACACTTCCCACAAGCCAGTTTGAAAAGCTCTTGAACCACATAATCAAATATAGTTACAGCAGCAACCGCACTTCTCTAATTGTCTTGGTTACATTTTTTTTAGTTGCTGAGACAAAATACCCAACGCCCAAAATTAAGGAAGGAAAGTTTTATTTGTCTCACAGTTTGTGGAGTTTCCAGTTCATACTCAGATTGTTCCAAGGTGGAGTGGCACATGGCAGAGGGCAAGAGTTCATGGTGGCAGAAAGCAGCAAAAGTAGCAAGAGAAAAAAGCAGGGAGAGACAGCAAGCACCCTCTTTCCCTCCCTTACATTGTATGCAAACTACCTGCCCCTGGGTGGGTGGAACACTCACACACAGAATCCTAGGATTGGACCATGGATCAATCAAAAGCTCTCGAAGCCTGGCCCATGACTACATGAGGCTTTTGGGGTACTTGCAGACACAAATGATCACAGCTCCCATTCATTCACTAAAATACTGCCTGTCCAGATTTCAGGTCATCATTAATATATTACTTTTCATAATAATCATACTATTACATGTTTGTTAACATAATAAATACATTTAGCATGGGCAGTTGGTGCATATACATACTGACAGTTGACCTTATTTTAACTACTATTGACCTTTAAACCCTCCCACCTTTCCCATCCCGTTTTCCTTCACAACTCTACAAAGTCTGTCTCCTCATTTTTCTTTCATATTCAAATTATTTCTACTTTGGGTTTCTCATATGAGATAAACCATTCAATATCTTAAGAACTTTTCAGAATTTAATGCAACAGTTATTCATTTATTTTTGTTGTTGTCTGTGTCCTCATGTCAACATACCCATAACTCACGGGCTAGCACGGTTGGATCAAGGAAGGTAATTGTATTTGCTGGTAATCATTACATACCTAGAACGGTGTAAGTGACAGAGTTGATCCTTGGTCAATATGGTTGCATGCATTAACGCACACACAGGTTTTCCTAGGAAATATTTCAAGAAGTAATAACATAGTACCTTTTAAAACTGCAATGTTTTATTTTAATTACATATATATATATATATATATATATATATATATTTCCATCAAAATGTTTTCAATGGTGTGTTTGAACTCCTTTTAATATGGACTGTTTTGTAAAAATGAAAAGGAGAGCAATAGTCCTGCAGTGACTTGGAGCGAATATACACAACTTTCATACAGGGAACACTACTAAGCCAACTATGGTCTCACTTTTAGGGAGTAGCTGATCCTGTCATATTTAATCATGTGCTAATAAACTACATCAGAATCATAAGTTAATGTACAACGAGAGTAACTAGTAGGCAGGAGTCTATTTTGAATGATAATTTGCTCTAATTCTACACTGGCCCTTAAATGGTCCAAAGAAAGTAATCAATGGAAATTAAAGATTACAAACTCAATATGTTAATTTATATTTAGGTTACTATTTCTGTATTCAAAATAATGTGTAAATGGAAATTCATAGGCAATTGTTTAGAAATCTCAAGAAAAGGATCATGACAGAGCCTGAATGAAAATTATAGCAACTGTTTTTTCCATTTAAAGCAATATATTTCATTTTAGGAAGTTAGGAATGTAGTATCAGCCACATGTTGGACTAGCAAGTCGCAGTGCTCTGCCTCTGCAGAATGATTAATTAACAATCATTCATAGGTAGCAATGATTTTTAACAATCATTCATGTAGAAAAATATTATTATGAGAATTGTGGATTCACCTGGTAGGCCGAAGAATGGCAATGGAGCACAGATGCAGAACAACCACAGCAACACTTTGTTCGTGTTAATTTTCTCTCAATCTATATCAAACACTTCTTGGTCTGAAATTTTACAAGGAAATGAGATTATAAAATGTTCATATAACTTTATAGCCTTTGGAAGTGCTGTCTGAACAGCCCATGTCTGTCTGTCTTTCTTTCTTTCTTTCTTTCTTTGTTTCTTTCTCTCTCTCTCTCTCTCTCTCTCTCTTTCTTTCTTTCTTTCTTTCTTTCTCTCTCTTTTCAATTTTTTATTAGCTCATGTTTGTAATAAATTGGCATTGCCTTCAGTCTGAGTTATTGGTCCATGTGCATCTCACCTCTCAAATGTTTTTAACTCCCATGCCCTCCCTTCCCTCCCCTTTCCTGCATTCCCTAGATCTCCTTCTCATTTGCAGAGAGTTGACCTTTTTCTCAACATCTCTTTTCCTTTGTTCTTTATATCATTTATATTTGTGGCTACAGAAACCATTTGATATTAAACCTTTGTGCCTAATTAATTTCCCTTAGATTAATTATCTCAAGATCAGTCCATTCTCCTACAAATGATTCAAATTTTCTAACATCACTGAGTCCATTGCATATATGTATCACATTTTCTTAATCCCTTCATCATTCGTGGGCCTATATGACACATTCACGACTTAGTTATTGTGAAGTGTGCTGTTATAATCCTGGATTACCCATTTATGGCTCTTTACCAAGCACACTAAAATTAATATTGCTACATAATCCAGGATCAGCAAACTTGTTGAGACTCACAGCAAATGGAGCGTGAACTTTCAACCTGCTAATCTTCCTTGAAACTGGTAAAAAGAAAAAAAAAAAAAAATATATATATATATATATGTCTTCACTTTTAGCTCATTCTCTAGTTCTTTTATCTTCCATTGTTTTTTATAAGTTTTTATTTGTATTGCTACATGTGTGCACTATGCATTACATTCATCATGCCGAGTGGATACAAATATATGTCTCAATTCACTTTACATCCCATTTCCCTCCCCTCAAATTATCTGCCTATCTATAGATCCTCTTCCCATTTTAAAAAGTTCTATGTCCCTGTTTGACATTGCCTACCTTTTACTTTGCTCTTTAATTTATTCACATCCTGGGTTTCTCATATAAGAGAAAAAATTTTGTGTTTAAGATTGTACATATGGTTTGTTTCACAAATTATAATGGTCTCAATGTACATCTGTTTTCTTACAAATGGCACAAATGCATCCTCCTTTATACCAGAATAATATTCACTGAATATAAATAATATGCTTTTTCTATATCTGTTCATCTGTTGATGGACATACACATTGTTTCTAAGATGAAATTTTCTGCTACACATAAAAGTATGCTTGTATCCATGTAATATGTTTTTAATTTTATCAGGAAGATATCTAGAAGAGAAGTGGGTTGAGTGGAATTTCTACTTTTAGTTTTCTGAGAATCCCCACACTGATTAACATTGTACTTATACTAATTTATATTTCCACCAATAATTTAGAAGTTTTTCTTTTTCCCCAGAGCCTCAACAGCATTTGTCGTTACTAGATTTCCTCATGATAGCTATTTTTTTCTAGAGTAAGAAGGAATCTTAGTGTGGTTTTAATCTGCATTTGTCTAAAAGTCAGAAGGGTTGAACATTTTTACATGTATTTACTGGCCATTTGTACTTTTGCAGTTTTTTGTTTGTTTGTTTGCCTGGGCCTGAGGAATAAAATTCAAGACCTTGCACTTGCCAGGTAGGCACTGTGCCACTGAACTATACCCATGGCTCTATTTGCTCATTTTTGATGGAGTTTTTTTTTCCTCTGTCGTGATTGCCCTGACTAATGTTTCCAGCACCATTTTAAACAGGAGTGGTGAGAGTGGATATATATATTTTTCTTGATTGTAGAGGGATAGCTTTCAGCATTTCCCATGTAAAATGTTGTTGGCAGTAGGATTTTAAAAAATGAGTCTTATCATATTGAGAAAAACATTATATACATATTTTCTTTAAGGTATTTATCATGAATGGATGCTGGATTTTTAAAAAATGCTTTATCTCTCTAATGTGATCATTCACATCAATGAACAGATTTCATTTTGTCTCATGGATTCTTGTAGGTCATACTGGAATTATTATTTGATTCTAGAAATTGTTAAAATTCTTTCCTGTCTTCTCCTTGACACACTGAGTGTTTAGGAATGTGTTAATGTCCAGCTTTTTGGGGGTTGGAACTGGAAATCTAACTCAGGACCTCACACTTGTGTGGGAGGCGCTACTCCACTGAGCAAATCCCCAGCCCAATGTCCAGCTTCTCATATAATTTCTTTGACTTATTTTGTGATCAATCTCTAGTTTCAGTGTACTATGATCTGACAGTATACATGGGCTTATTTTATTTACTTAGCAGGCATATGGAATAGTGTGTCATCTGTTTTGGAGAAATGTCTGTGAGCTGTTGAGAAGAATGTATTCTGTTGTGCTAGGGTAGAGCACTCTATAGAAATCTTCTGCTTAACATGTTTCCAGGTCTGATATTTTCTTGTCGAGTTTTGTTTAGCTGATCAATCTTTTGCAGGTGTGGTCTCGAGGTCCCCTAAATGGTTATGTTAGTGTTTATTTGATTGTTTTATGAATTTGGGTGCACCTAAGCTTGGTGCATATATATTTTCAATAGTTATCTCTTCTTGTTGGATTGTTTCCTTAAGCAAACGTAGTGACCTATATTGCCTCTTCTGAACAGCGTTAGCTAGAATCTTACTTTGAGAGTGTAATTATTACTTCTGCATGTATCCAGGATCCTATGCATACAGTATTGCTTTCTATCTCTGGACTTTTCTTCTTTGAATTTCTTGGTCAATTAGTTGAGTTTTTTGAATGCAACAGATAACTGGGTTCTGTTTTTTGATCCATTCTGCTTGTCTTCATCTCTTCACTGGGGAGTTAGGGCTCTGTGCACTGAAAGTCACCACTAAAAGATGTGGAGATACACTTATCATTGCATTCTTTTTGTGTTGCTGGCCTTTTATTTTTTCCTTTTTTTTAACTCATCACCTTTCATGATGTATTCATTCTATTAGAATTGTTGGCTTTGTTGACTTCATTTTCTTCTCAAAATTTTTATATTTTTATTAGTTATGTTTTTCAAACATATTGATCATATTCATCATAGAGAATTTGTAGTTGTATATGTATAGCTTGGCTTTATTTCTTTGGGTACTGAATCAAACTCAGGACCTTGCGCTTGCCAGGCAGGTGCTTGTGCTGCTGAGCTATATCCCCAGGCCTTGGCTTCATTTTATGTGTAGAATTTTCTTCATGATTTGTGAGCACTAGTTTGAAGTTTATGAAATTTTAAAGAATTTTTTGGCCTTAAATGTTCTTATTTTTCTATCACTTTAGAGAAATAATTTTTCAGGAACAACTTCTGAGTTGGAAGTTGTTTTCTTTAGGCCTTGAAAGACTTCACTCCAATCTTTCTTGACCTTTAAATTTGTGTTAAAAATCACCTGCTTTTCTAACGAATGTACCTTTATATGTGACAGTTTGTTTTTCACTGACAGCTTTTAAGACACTGTCCTTACTTGGACTTCTGGGGTTTTGAATATCATATGTTATTTGGATCTTCATTTTTTTTTAAATCTCATACTTATCTGGCTTTCTGTAAGCCTTGCTTACCTGTATATTGAGTTCTTTCCAGATACGTGGAAAGGTTTTTTGCTGTGATTTTTGTAAGCAAAATTTCTACTCCATCTGTGCCATGGAGTCCTATTTTCTTTCTAATTCTAATTATTAATTTAGTCTGCTTATTAACATCTAATAATTATCAAATAAGTTTTTTATTCTTTCTAAATTTAATGTTTCTGTTAATATAATATTATGTGTTTTCATCTGGCATCGAGATCTGTGATCTTTTTCATCACATTGATCATTACTTATATTTGAGAATTTAATAGGATTCTTTATCTCTGGGACTTCTGTTTGACACCTTTTCATGAAGTCTATATCTCTGAGAATTTGGCACTTATTTTTCAACTGCTTTGATCAATTCTTCTAACTTTTATTTATTTCTTCTATAATTACATGGGTCAGTTTTGTTAATGGTTCCACTATCTTTAGGGTAAGCTTAATGTCTGTGTAAGTATATATGTATATATATGTAGAGAGAGATCCACGTTAATCACCTCATGTAGCTCAGCTATTTGCAGTGTTCAATCCTTTTATAATTATGTCCCTTGGATCTGCTTTGAAAGATCTGGGAGGCATTGGTGGTATTATGTAACCTTATATTTTTTCACGTACTTTCTCTGTGTGTGCTGAGGGTGGGGATAAGACTGAAGAGAAATTGTTGTTTGCAGGAAAATCTCTTTAGTTAGTTTCAATTTCCTAGCAATATGTTCTTGGGTTCATTTGTCAAGAGATGCTTTCCCACATCAAACTATTTAATCGATTTAATTGAATTAAAACCTCATATTGTGTCATAAGGAGAAATTAATTGAAAGAGAAATTCAAAGAATAAAAATTCAAAGATAGAAAACAATATTCTATTGTGTTGTAATTTCTAAAATTATCATGGCATCAACATATCCAACCATAAATCAATCATGAACATTAAAATAATTTTGTTTGGTATTTGCATTCTTTTATCAATACTCCTTATATACTCTTGTTAAACTACTATGTCTGCTATGTGTGGTTTACCTGGTATTTAGAAGGTTGGTAGAGGGGTCCAGAAAAGGACAAATGAAGGGAATATGGCAGTGGTAAAAAAGGTAGCCAAGAGAAATGTCAGTAGGTGAAAGAAAGGATGTTGGTCTCTGCTGGAATTATTTTAGCAGTTGGCATATAGGGCTAGTGTTGAGGGCATTTGAGAAGGTAATTATGTAGGTGGGAGAAGGGATGTGGAGTGCTGAAGTGCATTTAAAACTTGAAAGAGGTTGTGGGAATGTTGGAATATATGTGTAATTAGTTTTTCTTCTTTTTTGAACCTCTATCCTAACTTTCCTAAAGCTTACTCCAAGAAGCCTCTGTTACATGGGCAACCTATGACAGGCGGCTAGGAGAAAGGGGAAAGCAAGGAGATAAGTAAATAAAGAAAAGGGGGGGAAGTTGCCTTGGTTACTTTTCTCTCATTGCTGAGGCAAAATACCTGATGCCCAAAATTAAGGAAGGAAAGGTCTATCTAGATCCCAGTCTGTGGGGGTTTCAGTTCATACTCAGCTGGCTCCAAAGCAGGGTGGCACATGGCAGAGGGCAGCCGCTCATGGTGGTGGAAGGCAGCAAAGCAAGAACAAAAGGGAGGAGTGACAGAGAAGAGCAAGCCTCTTTCCCCCTTGTATGTTGTAAGCAGGATGTCCCCAAGGAGATGGGGTGTAGCACACACATAATCTCCATGACCTACTCTTGCACAGACTCAGGACGAACACAAAGTAAGCACCCTGGCTCCCTGCTGAATGACATAGTTAACCCTCTAAACTGGACACAATGAATAACATCCCAGAAGGGTAACAGCATGTCTTTTACACCCCAAGATACAGAACTGCTGAGTCACTCAGCCAAACTTCTAGACTCCTCTAGTTGACACAATGTATCAACCATAACAAAAGTGTAAGTAGGGAAGAAAGTCAAAGAATGAAATAGAGAAAGGAATATAGGAGGCAGGACAAAGAAAACCTTAAATAATGAAAAATACGTATAAAAAGAGCAAGTATCAGGAAAAAAAGAAACATGATAAACAAGACCAAACAAGCAACCGATATATAACAACAAAATAAAAAATAAATACCCTCACACTGTTTTTACAACCCTAACCCTGATATCCACACGGCTCATTTTGTGCTGGGTCAGTCTGATTGCTGGCATCCAAGCAGTTTCTCCTGTGGACCTAGCCTGCTGCATTACTCGCCCACTGCAGTCAAGGCTGTTGCTCCCTCAGCTCTGTCTGGATGCAAGTGTGCTCTGGTCATGAACTGAAAATGCCTCAGTTGTATTCTCAAGATTTGATTACCTCAACTGATTGGATGCAAGAAAATGTGGTATAGTTTGAGCAACTCCTGGTTCTTCAGATGTCCATCAGCTTCTCCCAGAGAACTCAGACTTTCATTCCTTTCACTGTCCAGCTCATGCCATGTTTGTCTCTGTGCCAGTCCTCTGCAGGCCCCTGGCGTAGATGCCATTCTCATCTATCTTTCTCAGCCCTGTCCGTGGAATCTAGGGCCATGCCCAGGTTTGGCAGAGGTCTTCCTTTGCCAGTGCAGTGTAGTGGGCAGGAAGTGGTGCCATCTTGGGCCTTTCCAGTGTTTGGAGACAATAGTAGAGCATCCATTATCTTCTGGCTCCACCGAGTTACCCGCTGACCTGGCCCTAGTCCCCTTGTCTACTAGATACTCCTCACCCCATTCTTTGTTCTCTATGCTTGTCACAGTCCTGGATCTTCCTTCCTTCCCAACTCCCCAGTTAGGAGATGCTGGGAGTAACCCCAGTGAGGGCACACTGGCACTTTTGAGTAGCACAGTGAGTAACCCACAAGCACATCAATCTCACTGTATGTAGGTGATATTCGTGACATTTTTTTCACATCAGGCAAATCTCTCTCCCTATAGTCCTGCTCTTTGCAGGCACTGGAATGCTATGGTTTTTAGAATCCAAATATGTGTCCTTTCATTCTGCCTGGTTCTCCTCCCTCTAGCTTCTTTGAATCCCCAGTTTTTATGTAATGCACTTACTATGCCCCAAAGGGAGGTTGGAGTAACTACGAGTCTAATCCATCAGCCAGGGTACCTCTAAAGAGTTGGCTCCCTTCCTCAAACGAATCCTTCTCCAAGATAGTGTGTTCTGGGGTTAGAGTAGGATATCCTGACCCAGAAGCAATCAGTTTTACACCTGTCACATACTCTGAGACGGTAGACAGTGGGCAAGCTAGATTACATTTTCATTTACTCGCCAGTGTCAGATGACATCGTTTGCTCCCACGTCAAAGTAGCTGTTTTACTCCTGTGCCAGGTGAGACTCCCTCCACCTTGCTTTTGACCCCTAGGCAGCAGTCACTGTCTCATTCTCTCTCACAGGGCTGTGGCAGCGGCAGCACTTTTAGGCTGTCCATTGACATGTCCATTGAGACCTACTTACCATAGCTCACCTCTGTTTATTATTCACTCCAATATGCCTTTTGCCTGTCAATATAATTTACATGGTCATATATCTCCTCTAATTTAAGACAATTGTTTTCTTCTGTCCCTTTTCTTTTGAATGGATGTGTTTAATACATCATTCTGCAGTGCCGTATTGGACCTTCTCACTGCTTATTTAGGATGGGCTACTACCAGAGAACACTCTTTTCATCTTCAGACAGTAATTTATCACACAATTCCAGAAGTGAACTTACTACTTAAAAAGTAAAAAGAATGAATGGAGATAAATCCTGCTGAACATAACTGACAGGAAGCTGAAGCAACTACATTAATTGCAGTAGGGTGACACCTTCCCCATGATAAAGAAGGTCATTACATGGCTCTGAAAGAGAAATCCTCTGAGACCTACAATCCATTAATGTGTATGTGCCAAACAACAGCTTCAAAATATGTGAGGCATATGCTGTAAAACTGCCAGGTGGTAGATATAGCCACCATTAGATTTTCAATGTATTTTCAACATTCCTCTATCAATAATTTATAGATATAGAAGGAAGAAAATCAGCAAAAATACAGTTATAATAAACAGATGGATGTAGTTGACATCTGAAACATATTCATCATGCAACAGGAAAATGCACTACTTTATGCTTAATTTTTTGTGACCAATTTTGCTTGCTTATATCTGGTAGTCTGAACAACTAGTTTGAAGACCACAATATGCAGTATACCAACCATTGGTGAATTCCTACCATCTTGTTTGATGAAACTCTGTGTTGTTTCTAATTTTTTTGTTATTATTTGTTATTCTCTCTAATGGTTTGATCAATCTTGCATTCCTACACCTTATAATCTGAGAAACTTTGTTGGAGATGATAATACATAATATAACAACCGTTGTTAATTCCTATCATTTTGTTCTGAAACCCTGTATCATTTGTATTGTTTTGGCTTTGTTCTATTTTTGTCCATGTTATGGGTATTTTACTATTGTTCTTTCCTTAATTCTCTTTAACATAAAGTTTTAAAAACAGATCAAGTGAAACATTCACCACAAAAGACCATATTCTGAGACAATAATGATACTTACAAAATTCACAATAATGGAAACCATACAAAGTGTAATTTCACATAAAAATTTATTTAACTAGAACTTAATAATGGAAACTTACTTTGGAAACCAAATATGTTTAGAATGTAATAACCTAGAAACTTTTGAATAATGCAAAAATACAAGAAAGTCTCAAAAATTTATAAAAATATATTTATTACTAAGAATGGATGAAAATACAATTATTGAAATGTGTGAGTTATGCCCAAAGTACTGTTTAGATGAAAAATGTAAGACTTTAACTACACACGTTAGAAAAGAAAGATCTAAAGTAAAAGTTTTAGAGGCCTATGGATATAGCTTAGTGGAATAAGTGTCAGCCTGGCAAGCGCATGGTCCTGAGTTTGATCTCTGATACCACCAAAAAATAAATAAATAAATAAAGCAAAATAAAAATTTAAGTTTTCACGTTAGGAAACTAGGCAAAATAAGTGTCAACACAAAACTAAATAAGTAGAAGAAAAGAAAAAAGAATTAGCACTAACATCAGGGAAATTGTTCATATGAAATGAATGTGCTCAACTGAATTCACAGTATCATAAGCTGACAAACACTACAGTAATAAAACAAAGTAGATTTTTTGAAAAGAATAATGAAACTGATCAACTCCTTATGCTAAGGGAAAAGATATTTAAAAACTAAGTACTAACATCAGAAATTTAAAAAGTGGTCGTCACTGCAAGTCATGGGGCAGTATTAATAGGATAATAAAGGAAGGCTAAGGACAACTCTTACAGAGTTGATAAATTAGATGAAGTGGAGCACTCTTTTTTCAAACACAGCTAGCGAATACATACAAAGGGAAAAGACAGCATGGATTACTTAATGTCTTTCAGTGAAACTAAGTTAACAATTGCTAAC
Organism: Dinomys branickii; assembly: GCA_004027595.1. Taxonomy (NCBI): domain Eukaryota; kingdom Metazoa; phylum Chordata; class Mammalia; order Rodentia; family Dinomyidae; genus Dinomys; species Dinomys branickii. The sequence continues at coordinate 19,624 of PVLD010003328.1, read as the reverse complement.
ATTCTAAAACAAAGACTTTAAGCCAAAATGTTCTCACTAGTGGATTCTATCAATATTTTTGAATATATATGATACCAGTTCCAGAAAATAGAAGCAGGACCCCACCTTCCTTACTCATGCTCTACAGCTATAATCAATGTAAAATATAAAAGATGTTCACAAAAGGAAAAGTATAGACCCACTTCTCTTACAAAATAGATATTAAATTTTCCAATAAAAAGTTACTGAATATTATGTAAGAATTTATAAAATAATCATACATTATGATTTACTGGGATTTATTCCAGGTGTACAAAGTAAGTCAACATTTGAAAGCCAAATAAAGGAATCTATCTCAGGAATAAACCAAAGAAGAAAAAATCATAACCAAAATCAGCAGAAACAGGAAAGGCATTTGGCAAAATTTGGCATTAACGCATCATGACAATGTTTGCCAAACTGATGAACAAATACACAAAAAGTTACAGCAAACATCATACTTAGAAGTAAGAATCTAGAAACTTTTTCTAAAACTGATAGTAAAACATAAATATCTATCCATATGTTCAACATGTTATTCAAAATTCCAGCCAATATAATACTACAAGACCTATAAGAGAGCTATAAAAATTTGTTGGAATACTTACATCAATGGGCAGATATTCAATAGAGAGGATTTACTTTAAAACTGAGAAATATTAAATATTGCTAGGATGTCATTTCTTCTTAATTTGATCTATCAATTCAGGCAAAGCATGATAAAAACCTTAGCAAGTCATTTAGTGGATATATCTAAAACAAGTTGAATACCAGACATAATACTGAAAATAAACACTCAACTATTCAGCTTCATGATTTACTCTAAAGTTACAAAAATGAAAATAGTAATATATTGATAAAAAAAGAACAAACCAATGAATGGGATAGAAGAGACAGTCTGACACAGAACCACAATAATACAATCAATTTGTCTTTTACAAGTGCAGAGAGAAAGGATATTCATTTCAACTATCTAGGTTTGAGATTAATATGCAAACATCAACTGATTTCCTATGTATAATCAATGCACAATCAGAAATAGAAATTCAAAAAAACTACATTAGCATGATAAATGAAATATTTGCCTAAGTACAGAAAAATAAAAATGAGGCATGCATATTTAAGAAAAACAAATCTAAATAGAATGGAAAGTAAAATCCACAAAATATTTCTGAGAACTATGTGCCTTTGGAATACATAAACTTCCTCTCCACACTGACTCTCTAAGCGACAAAAAAAGTTGCCTTTTACACATTTTTCTGTGAGTCATTTGATCTTTTAAAAAGAGCAGATGAAGCTGAAGGGAATGCCTACCTAGTGAAGAAATATTTATGGTAAAATTATTTCAAGGTTGTTAAATGATTAGGTTCTGGGACATACCTTTCATTTACCCACTGGATGAATATTTCATAGAAAAGTTGGATGTTTTTCTTGTCCAACTTTTTTGTAACAATGATCTCACATAGGAATATATGATGATGTTTAAGAACACGTCAAATTTGAGTCCATTTTGTTAAATCAGGACCCATTTACTCAAGATTACTTTGCCTTTTGAATAGGGAACATTATCATCCCGCCCTACTTTACCTTACAAAACCAAGGTACATAGTACAATGGCACTACATAAGGAAATGAGAAAATATATGACACGGGCAAAAGTAACTCCATTTCAGAGCATTTTTGAGTTGAAAAATTATTTCACATTTACTTTATTACTTAAAAACATGGTACAGTTCAAGGTGTCCTCCAAAAATTGGTTGGTATAACGTTACATAGATTAATGTAACACAGCTATACAGTTTAAATTATTTAAGGAAAAGATTAGATTTATTGTAACTTTGGAGCATCTACCCATTAACTGACTCAACATTTGTACTACTCTACATGACAGTGAGTTTGTTGGGTCTGAGATATAAAATTATCTTTGTGAAAAAAAATAAAATTATCTTTGCAATGAATCCTTGACAATATTAGGGTAGATATAAAAGATTTAGCATAATTATGATACATTTTCAGAGTATACAAAATATTACAATTTGCAATATTGTCTGCATGTGAATTAGGCCATAATTTTCCCTCTAAGTATGACATAAGCAGAAAGTATCATTATAACATGTTTGAAAAAATATTCAAATATCTGGGAGCATAAAGAGAATGTGTTCATTGTCAATAATACAAAGATCAAAAGAATGAAAGCAATAGGTCAAAGTTAAACGGAAAATCCATACCCGATTAGAAAATGGTTTATATGAGGATATCCCTGCACCGTATTGGCATGACTCAGGATCCCAGTATGTGAACCATAAAATAATAGAGTTAGGCAGTATACATACAGTTGCTCAAATTTCCACTGGGTATATTTAAAAACATTTGAGGAATACCATAAGGTATTATCCATGCAACTAAATACATGTGCAAGTACTTTTACCTCAAAACAATACTGTACTTCAAAAGAATCAAACAATTTTTTCTATGATCATACAAAAATGTTATTCTTTTAAAATAATCTAGGACTTTTTACATCTAGTAATTTTCTCTGACATTTGCCAAGCTATTTCATTTCCTGCATTTGAATGCAATTTTCTGCCTTCTACTTTCAAGAATGAAATTCATACATTCACAGATAAAATACTGATACTAAGACGGATATACCAAAAATACCAGAGAAAAGATGCTACAGATTTTCATACTTAATTGTACAAAAAAAGAAAAAGCCAAAAACTAATCATTGAACTACCATTTGAGGAAATGTAAGGTCCTTAGCATCTCCTTAGCAATTCTGAAGATAGAGCTAGTTATGATGCTTTACTTGCTATGTGTGTCTAGTAATGACAGCGCTGCCATTTTTCTCCACCCTCAAACCTGTAACCTCTATTCAGTGAATACTGCAGAGAGGCCAAACTGGTGTGAAAGCCAAATGGACAAAATTAGCACATATCTTTTTTCTTTCTTTCTTTCTTTCTTTCTTTCTTTCTTTCTTTCTTTCTTTCTTTCTTTCTTTCAAGATAAAAGCACAAACACAGACATTTACAAAACAACACAAAAACAATAAAGCAATACACAATTTCAGACAAGGTAATAAGACGTTAACAGTGGTTGGTGTATTACATGCTGTTATCTTTACATTGATTACGAAGATAAACAAATGTAGGCATGTAAGATTGATCAAGTAATTAAATGTCAAGTGTCCCTTTCAATAAAGCAATGCAAACCAGGAGTACAACTATCTTATCTATCTGTGTATATATGTGTACATACTTTTCTCTTCTTTCTTTTCTCTTTTCCCTCATCCCAGTTGTTCTTTAGATATTTAAAAGCATTTTTTGAATAATAGCATACTCTCATTAAATTGGAAAATGTCCTTAACCCATTTTTCTCATGGCAGCTTTTCTATTAATGTGATACAATATCACATGCAAAAAATTCCGTTTGGGCCTGAGAGGACATTCAAGGGCACAGCACCTGCCTGGAAAACATGAGGTCCTGAGTTTGATTCTTGGCGCCCACCCTAAAATTCATTTGAACAATGAATAGAATATCCTTGTATTTCATGTTTTACATTTAGTGATTTGTGTGTTTGTATTTATTTGTACATGGTTTCAGTTTACTGTCAAGATACAGAACTTTGCTGTCCCTGAAACCTTCCATATGTGATCCTTCATGTATACAAACCAAACCCACCCCCTGTCACTGATAACCAATATCCATTTTCTGTCTCTAAATTTTGTTTAGAATGTGATGTAAATAGAATAATGGAGCATTTTAAATTTTGATATATTACATAATTCCCTGCTATCTTCTCTATAATTTTGTATTTCTTGTGTTGTTTTTGTATTCAGGTTTATATGCCTCCATTCTTTTGTCTTTAAAATTAAAAAAAAAAACTTTGATATATTGATCCCATTATTTTAAATCCTGCCTGGAAAGTCTCAAGTGCATGTTACATCTAAGTCTCATTAAACTTTTAGCTTGTTCTTTTTAATTTCATATATGCTTCAGAATAACACAATTTTTCTTAAAATTATTGGCATATTATGTCGGTAATAGGAATTTAATGTAAGATTTTATGTTACCTGATTATAAATTGGTCTTTGCAGGCAATGTTTGTCATCACCAAAGATACTAGCGGCTTAATCTATCTTTAGTCTTCTTTTTGTTTCTCTTGCTGTCTTTGCATTTCTTTAATAAGCCTATTTGGCAACAATTTATTTATAATCTACTATAATACAGGATTCTTCTTACTGTGGTGGTAGGATTTGTTTTTCAGAGCATTTTTTTTTTTTTGGCAGTACTGGGGATCGAACTCAGGACCCTGAGCTTGCTAGGCAGGCGCTTATTCCACTGAGCTATATCCCCAGCCCCATTAAAGTTCTATCTATTTATTTATTTATTTATTTATTTTCTGGTACCGGGGATCGAACTCAGGACCTTGCACTTGCCAGGCAAGCGTTTATGCCACTGAGCTATACCCCCAGCCTGTGGTGGTAGGATTTGAAGGCAGGGTTTTCCTCTGTAGTCTGCTGATTGCATCCAAGCAGGGATCCCTCCATTTCTCCTGCTGTGAGTACACAAGAATGCTAGAGGTTGCTGGAGCAGGGTGCCTGCCCTTCTGCGTCGGCGGGCAATGCTCTGGCTGTGTCTTTTTCTCTGGAGTCTAGGTAAACGTATAGACAATTTTCCAGCTGGGTTTCCTAGTAACTACTTCCATTTCCTCTTTTTGGATTTCTTCCTTGAGACCCTGTCGGAAACAATGGCGGTAAATTTCATGAAAGTGTGACATTCCCACTTCTCCCTAATGTATGGTCCAAGCATTTTCCCATTCCACCCTAGAGCACACTTAGCCTCTAGCGATTCAGCCAAATTATTCCTTAAGTTTCTCCCAGTGTACAGCTCAGTGTGGCTTCTGTTGTATTTGAGCAGATCTGGGTTGGGACTCTGTGGTCTGTCTGTCCACATTTGGGGCCAGCTGTTTGCCCAGCAACCAGAGTTCTCTGAAAGTTTAAGAAGCGGAGTGAAATTTCAGTTTGATCCTTTTCTTAAATGTAAGGATGAGAGTGAAGACTTCCAAGTTCCTTAGATGGCCACTGCTTGATTTTGTTTTGTATCTTTTTGAGATAAGGTAGAGCACAGATTCAAGCTGTCATTTTAAAGCAACTGACTGAGTATCTGGGATTATAGGTGCAGACTACTAAATTCACTGAATTCGTTTTTCCTTTTTTTATCATTTCTCATGAAAATATGTTTGCAAAATTTTTTCAAGATACGTTTATTAATAGTTTGTACATTCTGTTGTTGGATCATATTCCATAGCATGAATATATTCCTTCAGTCCTTACCTGATGAAAGGTATTTGGTTCGCTTTCCTTTTGGAGAATAGGAATAATGCTTCTGTGAACATTTGCATGTATGTCAGCTTTATGTGAACATACACATCATTTCTCTGAGACAAATGTCCAAGATTATAGTGGCTAGCATGGTAATTGTATGCTTAATTTTATGATAAGGTGCCAGATTGTTTTCCAGTATGGCTTTGTCATTTTATAGTTTTATTAGAAATGTGGGAATAATCTAGTCTCTGCTTATTCTCACTAGCATCTGATGTTTAATTTTTGCTACATATGTTATAAATAAATTATTTTAAAATCATTCCTGATGTTAGCTTTTTCACAGCATTGTACACTTTGAAATAATTGTTATCACCATTATTATTTCTAATGTGTACCATTTGTTTAGTTGTTTAAATGACAAAGCCTTTGTACATTTATGAGCTATGATGTGACTTTTTGATTGCTGTATACAGTAAGTTTTTCTTAACAGAGTTTTGTCATTTTTAATTGGTTTACACTAAAATATTTTGTTCTAAATTGTGGTATTTATATGTAATACATGTGTATTAATTCCTGGAAAATAGTTCAAATATAGGTGACAATATGTAAATTAAGATTATGTATACAAAGTACTTACGAGAGTTCCAGGTTCAAAATACAATTATTGTTTACACTGTTTTTCTCACATGATTGTTAAGTTTTCCCATATGTGAAAATTTTGAGTAAAGGAAAAATTACATGAGCTTATGATTAGAACACACATTATGATTTAAGTTTGTGTCTACAGAATTCCTGTACATATTTTTCTTTAAAATAGTGAGAGAGAATAGTTTAAGGAGTCCTCAACGAGACTTTTAAATTATGTTTACCATGAATCCCAAATAACTTCAAACTATCAATTTTGAAAGATCTATTTGAAAACATTTAATTTACAAATCAATAGATAACACAAACAAGATGATATAAATCATATTCTTTTTATTATGAATGCAATGACACATGAGTAAGATAAAATTATCATGAGGGGTATTCTGTAAAACTCTCATTTCAGCGTCAAAATTCTGATTATGAATTTTGTCCTTCATGATGCAGTATGTAGTGATGCCACTTCAGTTATTTAACTATCAATATATCATCTTTCTACCATTATATCTTTTTCTATTTATATCATACTATCATTTTGTTCAATTATTTAATTTTGTTTATCATGAACATTCTTGAAATGAATTACAGTGGTATCTTGTTTCATGAACGCTTTTGTTTGGAAACAATTTGGTTCACAAATGGAAACATTCGGCAAAATTTTGTTTTTGTTTGCAAACTCCTCATTGGTAGCAATATGACCATGGCTATTTTTCCCACACAAAGACAAACCTGACCTTTTTTCCAAAAGTGTAGAACAAATTAAGTTCCCAAACTGAGGTACCACTCTATTATTTAAAAGATAAACTATAAGCTGTATACCAACAGTATTATAGAATACTAGGAATAACTAATTAATTTTTCCAATGAGTTATAGCACTGAAATATATGCTATGTAAAAGTGCAGAGATGTACAAATGTGTTAGACCACAAAGAAGTATTTATTATGTTGAAAGTGGTCGAAAGTCCAGTTTCAGGGAAGCATTCGTGGGAAGGTACAATTTGAGAGCTATTTTGAAGTATGAGTCTACATTCTCATGTATATACTGTACAAATATACATATACTGTATGCATATTTTCACAACTCGAGCAAAACTGAACTTTTCTTAAATACTGCCTTGTGAGCATTAAAATTGCACACTCTGAGAATAAAGTTTATATGTAATAATTACTGAGAAATTATGCTAACAATTTTCTATGATTTGGGGTCAAATTCTAAGGAAGCACAAAGACTGACTTGAAATTTTGTACATAATTGTGAGAAGAGTATGACAATAATTGATGGAAAATTTATCTACACATTTTATGAAAATCTATTGAAATTTAATCTATCATTCCAGATTGCTAAAGTGATGTTCATATTTCTTAGTAAATTAGATCAGAAAATAATTCTAGAAATGTTCTCTACAGAGATATTAGTTTATATTTCTGTTGTACTACAGTAAGCACATGTGTCTCTGAGCAAATCACTTCAAGTATAGAATAGATTAAGAATTAAGTTAGACATAATAAGTATTCAAATTCTAATAAAGTTTTCCATTCTAACTTTTATGGTTACTCCCACTTTTGGAAGGTTAGTTGAAAGAAAACAGTCATGTTTATATTTCTTTGAATCACTTTCTGATTTCTCTGTCTTCTTTTTCTTTTTCCTGCTTACATTTCCAATCAATATAGTCATATATTTTTACATATAACCACTAGGATAGAAATAAATTTTCAGTGGAAAAATATGAAAACTTCCTGCAGTACATACCATCTTTAGAAACAAGACATTTCTATTGTTAACTCAAAAGCCGCTCAAGTACATGCCATATAGGAATATGTTTATTTCTACATAAAACAAATGATTAATAAAACATGTAAATGTTCAATGACTAATATTATTCTCTTTTACCTCATCAAAAGTTGAAATGTTAATAGTTAAGCCATCATTTGGTTTTTCATTTTACAGGACTCATTTGGTGTGAAGATTCTCTACATCTGTATCTATGTCCATATAAAATACACTGATGTATACTTCCAAGTTAACTCTTCCTTGTTCAAATTCTAGAATTATGGTTGTGTGGTAAATAAGGAAATTTTAACCAGAAAATTATGTACCTCAGGTCTTACTGCACCAATTTCAATGACTATCCTCTCTCTTCAGAATATTTGCAAACTTATACTACAATGCTGTAAGTTATATTACATTATAATGTTATTGTATTACCTAGCATTCTCCAAGTATCAGAATGATCTCTTAAAATTAAATGGTACATTTTTAAAAGGTCATTAAATGTCTATACTCTTGTCAAATATTACAACATAGAGGATACTGTTATGGTTTGAGCCTAGATGCCTCCCAAAGCCTCACGCAGTCATGGGCGGGGCTTTTAGAGTACATGACTGATTCACAGTGTGATGCTGGGATTATGGATGAGAGTGCGAGCCCTGCCCTCGGGCGGGTAGTTTGCATGCAGTGCAAGGGAGGGAAAGAGGCTTGCTCTATGGGCTGCTCCTCCCTTTTTTGCTTTTGCTACTTTTGCTGCTTTCCGCTGCCATGAACTGTTTCCCTCTGCCATGTGCCACTTTGCCTTGGAGCCTACCCAGTATGAACTGAACATCCACAAACTGAGCCACAGAAACCTTCCTTTCCTTAATTTTTGTCATTGGATATTTTGTCTCAGTAATTAGAGAAAAAGAACTCACACAGATACTTTATCAACTGAACAAGAATTTGTTTCTTTGTTTTATTTCCTAATAAATTGATTTACATATTAAGAAAACACTTTCTCAAACTTCCATACCTAGTTTCCAGTAATAGAGGATCATTTTCTCACAATGCTAAAAATCAGAACTCTTCCACAGACACAAAAAGAAGACGTGTTAAAGGTTTTTCATTACTTATGGACTGAGGAATGACTTAGATGTTAAAACAACTTTGAAAGATAATCTGAAGTACAGATGTGTTCATACTGCAGTAATGCTATTGAAATGACTGGGAAAGTAACTGGTTTTCCACAAGGTGAGAGAAAAACACAAAATAGAACAGTTGTTTATCGAATAGATATTGAATATCATTAATATCTCTCATATCAACATTAATAGAATGGATGTTTATTGAACATCAAGAAGATATTCAATAAAATAGAACAGAATTGACAACTCTACCAATCCTGCAGTGATAGAATAGCAAAATTGAATAAAAGAAGGAAGTGGGGAAAACAATAAACCATGCTAGAACCAAGTACCTGGAAGGACAGACAACAGTTTCCTTGAAACCCAGACTTACCCGTAGTGGGTCTATTCAAAACTAATGCTTGGACATAGCTGGTACATAGAACAGATCTCAGGAATCTTTGAGAGTATTCCTTTAAAGATGGTCTAAATTCAGTCAATATTTGCAAACAGAAAGTTTTAAATTTTTAATTAAAATATTTAAATTCAGCAATGATTTACTGTTTATAATTATCATTAGTAGTAATATGTTTACGTGTATTTTTCCTTTTAAGACCTTATCAAAATGAAGCTTTCAAAACGCTATTAAATAAATTATGAAGCACAGCAGAAAATTTATAGATTAAAATAAGCATCTTTAATGTATGGCATACAAACTAGTATGTGTAATCTCAGATAAAACATTCTACTGACAAACTTAAAATCAAAACTCTAGAAGTAAGCCAATACTAAAGATGACATATAAAGCTACTGCAAATACTATAAATGTTCAAGAAATTCTTTGACAATCATCAAATAACATTTACATATTAGTTGAGTGATACTGAAAATAATGAGATGATAATATAGGAAAAAAATTAGCAAGTTGCAAAATGGCCATTAAGGAGACAAATAAACACAGCTTCAGATAAATTGTACAGGAAGGAATTTAAAATGTTACCTAAGAACATATTTCCAGACCGTCTTGTTGCAGCACATTCAGTCTTTCTTAGGGGAATAATATTAACTAGAAACTTTAAAGTGTGTTTAATTCATTACCAATACTTTTTTCTTTTGAATGAGAACATTAAAACATAGGATTGCATTAGAATCTAGACATCTGATTGAAATCAATAGGAGTTGACAAATTTTCTGTGAGTTCTGTACATGATTAAATAACCAGAATTCACTGTTCGTTATTTAGGAAATTAAACATGGGTCTGTATTGTTGAGAAGATGTAGACACCGAATGTTTAGCATTTTCTATGGCTGATTATCGAAAACTGGGTAAAATAACCCCAAATTCAGCCTGCAATCTCCCAAGAGAGTGGACAGTGAAGGTTTAAATAAATGAAGATACAATGAAAATGATTTTAGGGCCCCAGGAGGGACTAACTGCGTTAACAGCTTCAATATTTTGAGGTTAGCCCAATACTTTTTTGGGTGGCCTGTATTTATTTGGTTTTCAAATGAAGGAAAAGGAGACTCAAGAAAAGACAGGAATCTCACAGGACCTTGGGAGAATTTTCCCTAGTAGTAAATTATGTCAATCAGGAGAACTACCTTATCTTCAGGTTGGTATTTATTGTAGGAGTGTGCAGACTGCAGCTAGAGTCTCCTGTGGCTAATTGGCTGGAGCCAGATGCCCTCAGCTGCGGTCTTAACTTTTCAGAAAGTTGCCTGAGCTTCAGACAAATCACAAGTAAATGCAGAAAGCCAATTGGTTAATATTAAATTCTGCTCAGAGCCACTTTGTACTGGTTCCCAATATTTGATTTTTTTGATTACTTTTTTTCTTGGGTAAAAAAGACTGTTTTTTCTTTTCTTTTTTTTTTTTTTTTGTTAGTTTGATTTTATTCTGCTAAAACATTTAGATACGATGAAAAGTTTTAGATCTTTCAATTTTAGAAATGATATGAAAACTGAAATTCATAGAAGTAAATATCATTGAAGACAATGATTTACTAAAATTATACAAAATTACTAAAACAGCATTACGCATTTTTAAATTTTCAATTTAGAAAAAAATTCTTCAGTATTGAAGTTAAAGAAAATAAATCTTTGAAATACATAACTGTGTTCCTTTTAATTGTACTTTGTGAAATTCAGGATGAAACACTGTATTTTAAACATAAAATGAACTTTTAAAATAATAATATATAATTATAAGTTTTGCTTTTGTGATGGTAAACATGATGAAGAGATAGTATTTTTATAAGAGTTACAGTTTCATATGTACACAGAAATGCAACGCATATGTCTCATTCCTGGAGCCACAGGACAAATACCAGATTTTTAACATGAACAGATTCTTCCCACAGGCATGTACACAGAAACCCTTATCTAATAGCGTTCAGATACGCACTACAATTTGTTGTTCAAAGATTTCAATTTGAACCATACATATAAGACCAGAATCTGTAAAAACTATCAGCCAAACTGCAATAAAAAATTGCCATAATGCTTGTTTAAACTCAGTTTATCTCAGTGGTTCAAACAGATCTGCATAAGATAATCAGAAAGTTGCTAGAGCAGCAATTATAGTAGTTAATTGATAACTTGAATTTAACTGTTGTCTAAGATGCTTAAGAAAAAGTCTGTAAAGATTTTCTTCCTCTTAAAAACAAGTATTTTGGGAGTTGTATCAGTCAGTGCACATTAGAGAAACAGATTTGTATAAGATATATAAATATTGAAGGACTTGCAAGATAGGCTTACAATAGTTCCTGGGTGTGTCAGGAGTAGAAGAGTGCAAAGCTCTGTTGGTGTGCTGGAGATCGGAAGGATCCAGTCAAATTTTTTTTTAATTTTAAAGATAAAAGAGTCAAAACATATTAACAAACACACAGACATAAACAAAAGAACATGAAAACAATAAAAGCAATACAGAATTTCAGACAAGATGAGAGGAAATTAACAATGTTTTTTTATTGCATAATATAATCTCCAAATTGGTTACTCAGATAAACAAATATAGGTATGTAAAATTGATCAAACAATTAAACATTGACTGTTCCTTTCAATAAAGAAATAGAAATCAGTAGCACCAGGCTTGCAGCTCACTGTAGTGTGCCCTGAGTGTCTTTATCAAGAGGTTCAGGGGCTGGGGATATAGCTCAGTGGAATAAGCGCTTGCCTAGCAAGCACAGGGTCCTGAGTTCGTTCCCCAGTACCGCAAAAAAAAAAAAAAAAAAAAAAAAGTTAAAAAAAAAAGTTATCAAGAGGTTCAAAGGTCAGCAATGGAAGGCTGAAGGGTCTGACCTGGGGAGCCGGAAATCCAGTGTGAAGTCAAAGACTGGAGCTCCTCAACAGAAATAAGTGATCCTTCTGTATTGCTTTCCCTTTTATTGCAGTTGGGTTACAGGCCTATTGGTTGGTGTCACTCATACCCAGGATGCGTCTTCTGTCTTCAGTAAAGCCATTCAGCCATATCCACAATTATGATGAAGCAGTCAAGCATTTCTTACTCAAGTTGACACATCAGTTAACTCTCAAGCTGATTTTCAGCAGAAAATTAATTGGGCTCAGTGGCTTTCATAAAATTTAATTCATAGAGCACTGAAATTATTCTATTGTTATGATACTCATAACATTACAGCAGTGTACCTGGTGTGTGTTGCTGAATCTGAGTTTCTAAGAAGAAATTTGAGCCATGTGCAGTGGTGCACACCTATAATCCCAGCACTGGGGATGCTGAGGCAGGGGGATCAATGCAAGTTTGAGAAGAATGTAGGCTACAAAGTGAGCTCAAGGCCAGCCTGAACTGCATAGTGAGACCCTGTCTCAAAAAGACAAAAATCAAAACGAAGAAGAAATTTGTTATATGCTGTAGGGATCAAAAGAAATGGAAAGTGGAATATAACAAGAAAAAAAAGTGGGAGAATGTATCTATATTTTCTCCTCTAGCATTGGTACCATGTTTCTGTTTATACATAACTAGACTAGAGACAGGCACAGCAGTTTGAAGGCTGATGAAATACAGCAGAGAGAGATGTTCATGGGTTACAGACTTAGATATTTCAAGTTTTATAGTTTAAGGATTTTGCCATTAATCCATTTTAATTGCCAATTAATAATAGCTTTTTGAATATTCATGGCAATGTCGACATAAAAAAAGGCATTAAGATAAGTAGATTTCTTTTGCTTTTTTGAGTCACTCTATGAAGACTTTATAATTTTACCAACTCCTCTCATATTATGCAACCTATACTATTTCATTAATCAGCCATATGTTTCATAATATGAAAACTTCAAACCAATACTTAGTTTATTATTTTACTCTCTAATATAAAAATAAATTTTAATAAAATCTGTTGGTTCATATTTGTTGAATCATGACTGTCAGCCAATTTTCTTTTGAAAGAGATAAACGATATGAGTCTAAAAGGATTTATTTTAAAAGTTACAAAAGTTTCTTACAAAGGTAATTGTAAATAAAAGTGCAAATACATCTCAAGTTTGTGCATATTTAGTTTATATTTTCATACTGCTGTTAGCATCTTTATTGTATTAAGAAAGCAGCCTAAGAGAGAAAGATATTTTTTAAATAAACTAGAAAAATATTAAATAATTTCACATTAATAGAAAAAAAGGCATTTAGGTTATAAAATCTTACTAGTGTACCCAGTTTTGGAAGTAAATGTTCTTTAAACTTTATTTTATATTAGTATATAAATGTGAAAGCACACTCTTATTCCATTGCCTTTATTTTAATTGTTATTTTTAAACTATATTATTAATAACTTGAATGATATATTTGACAAAAATTTGAGAAAGTAACAAAGGCTCTCAAGTGTATAGGATATGTAGAGATATATTGTAGGTATATATGCAGAAGAAAGGAAAATTCTTACATTTGAAAGACAACTTCTATAATTTAAATATGCATATTTGTACATGAATTAATTGTTCTTATGTAATTAATTAATAGCATTTGCCACAAAAAGTATCTCTTTAGGATAGTGGTTTTCTTCTCTGAGTTATCCTATTAGCTTATATTTTGCAAATTGTTTCCTTTGTGCATTTATGTATTTACTAAATTAATGACACGTACATCTGAACCTTAGCAGCTAAATCAGTTTCCTTTTACAATTCTCTGTTACATTTTCACTTTTACCTAGAGTGGTGAGCATCGTTTCCTAACCCGTTTTTGCCCACGGATTGTTAAAAGATAAAAATCCTTAACTGCGGCTGCCATCATCTCTTTCTAGCCTATCAGAGCAATCTCCAAACTCACACGCTTATCTCTACTCTTGTCTGATATTATCCGTTTTATACACAGCCACGACAATATTTTAAAGGTGTTGTGTCACATTACTTCACCACCATCACCCACAACATAGTGTCATCATCCTGCTATGGGAGATCCCATCAATCTTTAGATTCTTTTCTGAGAAATTACCATTCTGATAATTTCATTGACATGCCACTGCAGCATTGTCTTTATTGTCGTCTCCTTCGTTTTCACTAAAACGAGAGCCATTACTTTACTGGATATGCATGTAATATGTATTACATATAAAACAATATCTCATAACATGCTACACATCTAATTTTACTAATTGGGAGGTGTAAACAAAATATACAATGATCTTTTTAATAAAAAATTCCACTAAAAGAATCACTAACATTAATTCTCCTCAAAATACTCCCTATTGTTTCAAACAAATTTGTTTCTACATTCTTGCCATTTACTGAAGCAATTTTATAACACTCCAGTACTCTTCCCTGAAAATCTTTACATGGAGTGATCAAAAATGCCTTCCCAGGAAGAGTGGGCTCCTGAGAAGCTTATAGTGTGTCCTCATGCTCTCTCTTCACTTGATCTGCCACCATGCAATTTCTGCCTCTGTCTTCACTAAGACACAATGCCTATGAAGGGTAAAAGTTTTACACTGATTGAATCCATCAAGACAGCCCTGACAGTGCAAGTAAAGGGAGGCAGGAGGTAGCACTATATGTAGCCAACTGAGTTTGAAATGTTTACAACTTCAAACCACTTGCAACATCTTGCCTCTTGTCTTTGTTTGTCTGTGTCCTTCCAGCCCAGAAGTTAGACACTTACCTCCCACAATTCTCTATCCAAGGACTTAATTGTTCAAATCTAGTACTACATAGTACAGTGGTTTTACAATGTTAAGCACAAGCTCATGAGAAATTAATTTGGTAATTAAGTTATACTGCTTGGGTGTAATTCCCTTGCTTGTAGTCTTGTAGACTATATTAATTTTTAAAATGATTTAGGACAGCATATTTATTCCCACTATCATTGATGAAATATTTTAACATATTTACGATACATTTACATCCTGTTTTTATAAATTTATGTCCATCCAAAATTCTTCTGATATTTTAGTTTATTTTCAAGATCTGCATATATTATGGGTTACTCTGTGCTATGTATCACCTGGGAAAATGTAGAGTGTTACATTGACCATGGGAAAAAATATTCAAAGGAAAAGATTGCATGTTATATTGTCATCTGCATGTTATACACAACAGAATTACTGTCATAAAACATCAATTTTGAATTTTACTTATGCAAGTTTTCTTCCAATCCCTGACAACCATAGATTCACTTTCTATCTTTATGGTATTACCTTTACAAATATTTTTCATTCATATATCACACAAAGTGCAGCTTTATAGACTGACTTATTTTATTCCGGCATATGTGACACTTTTGCAGTACATAATGTTTATATTCCTTGTGTAGAGTGGCGCATGTCCACATACCAGCACATGTTGTCCCTCTTTTCATCTCCTTTCCCTCCACTCCTTCTGTATCAGTCAGTGATCAATACAGAAACAGAGTCAATGTAAGATATATAAATGACTAAGGATTGACAAGACAGGCTCACAAATGGTTGACCACAGATCCAGATGTGGAAAAGGGCAAAAGCACTGTGTGAGCACTGGTAGTCCAAAGGACCCCATCGGAGGACAAAGGCCTGGATCTCACTCTAACGTCCTGCGCAAGTGTGAACCAGGAGGTGCAAGGGTTTGCAGTGGAAGGGTGGAGAATCTGCCCTAGAAGGCATAAGGGTCAGTGCTGGAGGCTGAAAAGTCTATGCTGGAAGCCAGGAAATGACACCCAAGATGAAGGTAAAGGTACAGAAGTAAATCTTTCTTCTTCATTTCCCTTCTATATAATTCGGGATATAAGCTTATTTGTTGACACCACTCCTAGCAAGGGTGGGTCTTCTATCTTCAACAGATTTCTTCAGCTATGCCCACAACTATACTAAATGCAGTTTAGTCGAGCATTTCTTACTCAAGTTAATGCAATTAGTTAACTATCATACACTCCCTCCATCTCCTGGCTTCTTCCTATTTGAGAAAGATCTATCGCTGTACTTCTTATTATTAATCTTCTATTTTGATTTTTGTTTTGAATTTGGGCTTCTCATATGAGAGAGAACATGCACTATACAAGCTTTCATGTAAGTGATTTGTTTCACTTACTATGATGGTTTTAAGATGAATCCATTTTTCCACAAATGAATTAAGTTTATGTTTCTTTATGACTGAGTAGTACTCCACTGTGTGTGAATATCACATTTCATTTATCCATGCATCTGCTGATGGAAATAAAGTCTCCTTCCAAGATTTAGCTTTCTGAATTGTGCTGCAGTAAACATGGATATGATATTTTTAACTCTTTTGTAAAAATACCTATAGGGACAATAGCTAAGTCAATTGGGATTTCTAGTTTTAGTTTTTTGGGGACTCTCCATCCTTGATTCCACAGTGGTCATAGTAGATGACATTCTTACTAACAGTGTAGAAAGTTCCATGTTCCCTATAGATTCAGCAGCCTTCATTATTCAATTTTTAGGGTGGCTGTATTTTCTGGGTTAAGATGAAATCTCAGTATTGTTAGACTTTATAGGTCTCTAATAGCCACCAGTGTTGAGCCTTTATTTTGCTGTGCAGAAAGTTTTACATTTGATAGGACCCTATTTGTTGATTTTTAGTAAGACTTACTATGCAACGAGGTTCTCTTCATGAAATCCCTTCCTACACCTGTGCCAAGAGTTTTAGTTACTTTTTCTTCTGCTAAGTTGTTTCTGTTTTAAAATTTAGCTCTTTGGTTCATTCCATTTCAATTCAATTTTAGTGCATGGTGAGAAATATATATGTAGATTTACTCTTCTGCCACGTGGGCAGTCCGTCTCCCCAGATGATTTATTAAAGAGGGTATGTTTCCAACAAGGTCTGTCTTTGACTCTGTTGTCAAAAATCAAATAGGTGAATGCATTTGCGGTTGTTTCTACTTCCCCTATTCCATTCTACTGATCCTCATATGTTTTTATGCCAGGATCTCCTGCTTTGCTCTTGTTGCCCAAGACTGCTTTTCCAATCAGAATCTCTTCTGGTTCCATGTAAATGTTTGGATTGCTTCTTCATTTCTGTGAAGAATTAGTATTTTAAGTTTGAGTGAATTAAATCTGTATATCTATTTTTTCTTGTGTTTTATTTTTTGTATGTCTAGTTTAGAAGTATGGCCATTTTGATGATTTTTTTTTTCTCTGTATTCAGAAATTGGGGCCATCTTTCCATTTTTGGATGTTCCTTCAGTTTCTTTTCTTCAGAATACTGCACATTCATGGTAGGATTCTTTCACTTCCTTAGTTATGTTAATGCCTAATTAATTTTTGTTACTGTTCTGAGTGGTATTTTTTTCCTGATTTCATTTTTAGTGAGTATATTAGTATGTAGAAACAATATTGATTGTGTTGTGTGTATTCTGCTACATTTCAGTTTTTTGGTGGAGTTTTTAGGGGTGTCATCTATGTAAAGCGTCTATACGCAAATAATGATAATGTGACTTCTGAGTTGTTTTGCTTAATCATAATTTCTCCTATTTTATGAAGTTTATTGTTTTCTGACTTCTCTTCTAATACTTTTATTACAATTTTGAACAGGAGTGGTAATAGTGGACATCTTTGTCTTTTGACTAATTTTAAGAGGAAACTTTTCAATTTTTCCACATTTATGTTATATTGTCCTGTGTTTGTCATAAATGACTTTTATCAGATTATAATAAGGTACTTCCATAACAATTTCTTCAGTATTTTTTAATCGTTAAATGATATTGGATTGTGTTAAAGGTATTTTCTTCCTCCATTGAGACAATTATGTGATTTTTTTCCTTGTTTCTACTTATGTGATACACTTTTTCATTGATTTGCATATGTTGAACCGTCCTTTTATCCCTTGAAACAAGCCCTCTTGGTCATTGTGTATGAACTTTTTGATCATTCTTTGCATTCTGTTTCTGTGTCCTGTTGAGGAACTTTGCATCTCTATTTATTAAAGGAATTAGTCCATAGTCTCTTATTTTTTTGGTCTCTCTTTTTTTTAAAATCAGGGTAAAACTAACTTCCAGGAATTACTTTGGGGATACTTATTTCCTTTTAAACCTGTTAAAGACCTTGTGTGTATTCATCTCAGATGCCCATTACTGTATTGGGTCTTTGAATTTGGATGGGTTCATGCTTTTTAATTCTTTGTAAGTTCTAGGTAAAAGGCCTTTGTCTAAGGGACAGCCAGTTAGGATTTTTTTCCCAATCTGTGGGTTTTCTTTTTACTCTGCTGGTGATTTCTTTAGATGTACAAAAACTTTTCAGTAGGATGAGGTCCCAATTATTGATTCTTTGAAGTGTTTCCCTTGCAGTTTGATTTTTGTGCATGAACTCTCTGCCTACTCCTATGTCTTCAAGATTTTTACCTACTTTCTCTTCCAATAGGTTTAATGTTTCTGTTTTAATATTGAGATCTGTGATCCATTTTGACTTGAGTTTGGTGCATGTGATAGACGGGTCTATTTTCAGTCTTTGGCAAGTCGCAGGCCAATTTCTCCAGCACAATTTATTGAAGAGGCTATCTTTCTTCCAGTGAGCTTGTGGCTGAGTGTGTTTGTGGTTGTGGCTGTATCTTCCAGTCCGTTCCATTGATCTTCAGGTCTGTTTTTGAGCCAGTACCAGGTTGATTTTATTACAGTAGCTTTGTAGTATAATTTCAGGTCAGGGATTGTGATTCCACCTGACATGATCTTGTGGCCCAGTACTGCTTTTGCTATTCTGAGTCTCTTCTGGTTCCAGATGAGCTTAAGGCATGTTTTCTCTCGATCTGTGAGGTACATTGATGGTAGTTTAATGGGAATTGCATTGAATCTGTACAACAATTTTGGTAGTATGGCCATTTTCACAATGTTGGTTCTTTCTAACCAAGAGCAGAGAATGATTTTCCATTTATGGAAACCCTCTTTGATCTCTTTTTTCAGCATACTGTAGTTTTCATAAAATAGATCTTTTACCTCTTTTATTAGATTGATTCCTAAATATTTCATTTTCTTGGATGCTATTGTAAAAGGCATGGTTTCCTTACATACTTCTCAGATAAAGAAATATAAATGGCAAATAAATATATGAGAAAATTTTCTACATCTTTACTCATTCTAGAAATGCAAATAAAAACAACATTGAGATTTCATCTCACCCCAGTAAGATTGCCCAGCATCAAGAAATCGTCCAATAACAAATGCTGGTGAGGCTGTGGAGAAATAGGAACTCTGCTCCACTGCTGGTGGGAATGCAGACTGGTGAAACCACTGTGGAGATCAGTTTGGAGATTCCTTAGCAAACTAGGTCTAGAGGTCCCACTCAACCCAGCTATCCCCCTTCTGGGTATTTTCCCAGAAGATCTGAAAATAGCA
>PVLD010003327.1:0-144820 GCA_004027595.1 Dinomys branickii | reverse complement strand
CTACTATCTTATCTATAATTTGGTATTTCCTTTAATGTTTTTGTGTTAACTAATGTGAAGATAACTATGTAATACAACATCCAGTTCTAATTCCCTACTATATTCTGTATAACTTTGTATTTTCTGTATTGTTTATGGCTTTTCTGGTTCATATGTCTCCATTCTTTTGTCTTTAAAATAAAATTAAAAAAAAAATAACTATTCTGATGTGGCTCCCTGTACAGTATCGAAGAGCTAGATGCTAAGCTCTTCCTTTCATAGATGCTATCTCTTATCCATAGGTGTTTCAGGGTGTTCTTGAACGAAATATGAAACACAAACTGTTTTTGATGGGGAAAATAGGAACCCAACTGGATATCTTGCTGGAGAACATGGGGAGGCTCAGTTTTGGGTCTAACCACAGTGACTTCAAGGTAAGCTACCTCTCCCTACACTTTCCCCTATTATTGACTATCTCCTTTGAAAGGACAGGGCCCTGACGGATGATCAACCATAGCCGTGCCCTTAGGAGTTAAAAGAGGGAAGTAACGGCTTGTGGGGACCTGGACATAGCTACCGTTATACCTCAGGGCTGGATTAGGGTTCACATGGCCTTTTAGCCTAGTGACTGATCACCTCGTTTGCCTCCCCACAGGGTTTGTTAGAGCCCCCAGTGCTGGGACAAACGGTCCTCACCCAGTGGATGATGTTCCCGCTGAAAACTGACAACCTTGTGAGGTGGTGGTTTCCCCTCCAGGGGCAGAAAGGAGAACAGCCTACAGAGCCCTCTGGCCCCACCTTCTACTCGACAACTTTTCCAATTTTAGGCTCAGCTGGGGATACATTTCTCCATCTACCTGGATGGACCAAGGTATTGCAAATGGTTGTGGTTGGCAGGGTAGGGGTGCTAAAAGAAAAATCATGTAAAGAAGGGGAACAGACCAGAAAAACAAAATGGGGTCATTCTGTCCCCTGGAGAGCTGACCCCCTTCAATTCCCTACTCTCTATCTTCCCCAGGGCCAAGTCTGGATCAATGGGTTTAACTTGGGCCGGTACTGGACAAAGCGGGGGCCACAACAGACCCTCTATGTGCCAAGACCTCTGTTGTTTCCTAAGGGAGCCATCAACAAAATCACATTGCTGGAGCTAGAAAATGTACCTTCTCAGCCATATATCCAATTTTTGGACAAACCTATCCTCAATAGTACCTTGCACAGCATATATATTGACCTCGCAGATGCACAAAATGCCTATCAACCAATGGAGTTAAGTGGGCACTGAAAAAAAAAGGGGGGCTGGGGATGAAGCTCAGTGGTAGGGCTCTTGTCTTACATGCACAAGGCCCTGAGTTTGATCCCCAGCACCACATACATAAAAAAAAAAAAAAACAATAAATAAATTTTAAAAGAAAGGTGACCCTAGGGCCTGGGACATGGAGGGGCAGGATCCTTTGGTGCTGGCCCTGGTGACCATAAGACCAGAATACCTCTGAATGTAAGTACAAGTGCAGTTTCCTTGCCAAACTTTATTGTGAGTAAAGACAATACCAACTCCACACACCCTTGTGGCCCTGTCTGTGCCCTGGTTCCTGTATGTTCCTTACCCTGCTCTTTCAAGTACTGTCTGGTGTCTTGGGAAGAGGAGAGCTAGGACTGGTGCAAATGTGTCCTCTCAAGCTGGCTCCAGGTACAGCTGTGAACAGTCAGGAAGAGGGCCTGCCTGCCTGAGAGCGATGATCCCGGAGGCAGCGTGTGGAGCAGAAAGAGAAGTCGAGGTAGTGAAAGGGAGTGAGGCATTGGAGTGATGCCCCACAATTCCAGCAGCGTCTGAAGAGGAAGAAACATAGCTGGACAGGTATCCCAGAAACTTTCCAATCCAAGCTCCTCTCAGCCCTCCAAAGTTCCCAAGTACTTCAGATCCCCTCAGCATCCCTGCTGAATACCAGGTTGGCACTCATTCCCTTGCCCCAAATGTTCCCTACAACATTAGAGTCCATGCCTTCATCCAGCCCCTGGTCCCATACCGGGCATTGGAGACCTCAGAGGCAGGGACTGGAGGAGCAGGGACCCCCAACTGGGCAGCAAGCCGGCGCTCTGCAGCCAGGGCTCTCTGAAAAAGAGAAGCTGTGTTAGTTTACCCAAGAAGTGGCAGCTGCCCTCTGGGAGGGGATGAGACCTCTAAAGAAACCATGACCACTGTGTTCTCTCTTGATGGTGGCCCAACCTCATGCTGTAGGGTGCACTTCTTTTCTTACTTTTACTTGGCCCAAACTCACTCTACAGAGCCTGCTTCTTTTTCTACCTTTAATAAAAGAAGCCTTGCTCTGGCAAAGCCTGCAGCTTCACCTTCTCTCGGTCACTGAGTGCAGCAAACCGGCGCTGCTCTTCTCGTTCCTGTTCTTCCTGCTCCTGCTGCCTCCGCTGCTGCTCCTCTCGCTGCCGCCGGGCTGCCTTCTGCTCTCTCTTCCGCATAGCCTGCCATGCTTCCATTTCTGGAGTCAGTGGTCCTGGCACCTGGGGGATTTGAGCAGATATTAGGTAGGATCCATATACAATACCTCTGGTAAAACTACATGTAAAAAGTATCTAGCCGGAATCTACAGTGCATTCCCACTCTGTATCTCCTTCCTTCTCCAGCAGACCTGAGCCTTGTCGTAATCATAGGCATCCGGATTCCTCCCCATGAACCTTCGGAACTCATTTCGTGTCGATTTGTCAGCTGCCACAGTGTAAGGTGGCCGGGCCCGGGAGTCCCTAGGTACGAAAATGGGTTTAGTTTGCCCCCTACCTTGCCCAACACCACCCAGTCAGACAAAAAGAATGCTAGTAAGTGGCCAATGCCATTGAATTACCCTCTCCTTACTCAAAATGTCCCAGGAGGGAGACCTACTTACTGCATAGTAGGATCAGCTCCTGCCTCCAGCAACAGCCGAACCACTGAGCCTCTTCCAGCTGCAGCTGCTGCATGCAGAAGGGTATAGCCACCAGTGCCCAGTGGGGCATTGAGTAGAGACATAACCTGAGTGTCTGCTGCCCCAGCAGTTAGCTGGAGCTTCAGCTTTCCAGTGTCTCCAGCTCGGCAGGCAGCTAGAAGCACATCCCAGAGTTCTGGCTGACCAGGGGCCTTTGTCTCATCCACTGAGCACCCCAAGGGGGCTGCAACCACCTGGGCTGCCTGAGCTGATGAAACAGGCTCATCTTCTTGGGGTTGCTGGTTAAGAGTCATACATGCCCCAGTATCACGGTCTCGTGTTTTCTCATTCCTTTTTCTCCTCCTCTTTTTGGGCAATACCTCAAACTCACGAAGGTTCAGGGTCCCCAGTGTCAGCTCCACTAACTCCAACTCTACCTGGGATCCATCCTCGTCTTCCGACCCTGAACCTAGAGAGAAAAATCTGTCATGACAGATCCATCTAAGACATAAGCAGACTATGGGAGGATGTGAGCTGCCTCTGATTGATCATGTCTATAAAGAGATATTCTAGACCATCTGGAAATGAAATTGTTTTTATTTTGTCTCTGGATTCTTCCTATGAGCAGCCTTCAGATGTGCACAGTAAAAAAAAAGATGTACACAGTATTGGAAAAGATGGAAGCAGCCCTTAGCCCCCAACCACAGTGTCCAATAAATAGTGTGAGACTTACACCATTCTTTCTTTCTCTTTCTCTCTTGCTTTTTATTTTTTGGTTTTTTTGAGAGGGAGGACTTGTACTCACTGTGTAGCCCAGAACTTGCAGTGATCCTCCTGCCTCAGCCTCCCAAGTGTTGGGAATACAAGCATGTGCCACCATGCCCACCCACACTTTCAAGCATCTACTCCATGGCAAGACTTCTCTAAGCACTGGGGATATATCCATGAACAAGAGAGTAATAGGAGATTTGGAAAAGTCACTAAATACATCCCAGTGATTACTATGACATGTCCCATCTAAAAGCAGACGCTGGAGTAAGTGTGTGTGTGTCGGGGGTGGGGGTATGAGGGCCCATCTATCAGTTGGGAGATAGACAAGTTATGAAGAAAGAAAGTTTGCCACTGCATTTCTAGGACAGACCCAGATTTGTCAATTGCCAGATATTGCTCAAACCCTGTGTAGGTGATTCTCCATTCTGTCCAAGCTCCTCATTTTCATTGCTCGGGACTTGTTTTCTTTCTTCCTCAGTTGGCTTCTTCCTCTCCTTTCTCACTGTCTTCCAGTGTGCCTGGGGTGAGTGCAACCTGACTATTTCCGGAGAGTTTTCTGTTGTAAAACAAAAGCTCTTTCTTAAACCTCTCAGAGGAGAAGTTGGCTCAGGTTTCTCTTAATGAAAACACATAATCCAGGTGTGGTGGTACACACTTGTAATCCCAGCACTTGGGAAGCTGAGGCAGGAGGACTGTAAGAGTTGGAGGCCAGTCTGGGTAACATAGTAAGCTCACGGCCAGCCTGAACTACACATCAAGACTCTGTCTCAAAACAAAACCCAAAACCATAATCAGGCCTCAGGTACGAGGGCTAAAAAATGCTCTGGATGTACACATGAAAATCAAGCCTTGAGCTAGAGTACTCTTAAGGGCTGGGATGTCTTGGGCCCTGAGTCAGAAGCTCACCATAGACATGCAGAGTGGTCAGCTTATGGAACACTCGCTGGAGCTCTTGGAAGGTGGGTCTGCGGGTAGGGAGAGGGATATCCCAAAGTCGAGGATCCTCCCTTTGCAGGGGTGCCCCATGGCCTCCAAAGAACAAGGACCGACCAGAATGGGGGTCACGCAGCAGAATTGTCCTGGCCTCCTTCAGAGCTTCAGCCCAGCCTGGCCGTGTCAGGAGGTCACGAACCTCCTAGAAAAGAAAATGGCGTATCTTCACTTGCTATTTTAAAATCTCTAACCACCTGGCATAGTGGCACACACCTGTAACCCCAGAATTCAGGAGGCTAAGGCAAGAGGATCACTGCAAATTTGCCGCCAGCCTGGGCTACACAGTGAGTTCAAAGCCAGGCTGAACTACATAGCAAGACCCCATCTCAAAAAATAAAAGTAAAATATAATACCTAACCAAAAGCTGGCTCACAAATCATTTGCAGAGAGTTAGAGGCAGAGAGTAACATAAAAAGAGAAAGACATCCTACACATCCCTATTCTACTTTGTCTACCAAGGAATAATGAAAATTGGAAGGATGAGTTCCAAACCTCCCCATTGTAACAGTGAATTGAATTGGAAGGATAAAAGTGATGAGGATCACCACATCCGGGAGACTGAACTTACCTTATATAGTGTGGCTTCATTGTAACGCCTCAGGTTGGCTCCGGCAGAGCGAGATGGCCTACCCTGGGCATCCCGAAGACCCTGGGCTGTACCCCGCTTGGCCCGCACAGTGTATCGGTGAAAGGTTTTATGTGTCACCACTTCTCTTCTGTAAAAAGCACAGACTCAGTACTAGAGACAAGCAGGTGCTCCACGACTAACAGAATCCATGCTATCCTCACCCCATGCAGCACCCTCTCACCCTTGAAAAATGGCACCAGCAAAGTGCCCAGATGCAGCCATGAGCACCACACAGTGTCTCGGACCTCCATTTTGCAGGCTCTGTAGCAGCAATTTTGCCTCATCTGGGGGAAGCTGTATGACAGAGACACAGCAGAAACATTCTGTTTGTTATACTCATTGAGAGCATGACAGCATGTGCCATCCTAAGTGTTTCACATACATGATCTCATTTATTACAACCACCCCAAGCCTTGTTTCTACTTTACAAAGAAAGAAATTTGAGGCTTGAAGAGATAGTGGTAGAAGATCAAGAGGGTAAAGCACAATTCAAACGGAGAACGGTCTGTTTCCAAACAAATCCATTACACTTGACGCTTTCAAGATCTAGGCCACTTTCAATCCAAGACTGTGCTGTCAAGTGTGATACCTACACCCAAGAGCAGGAAGGGAAGCAGTAAGACATGGATTGGCAAAGGAGAAATGTTGTCTAAATGTACAAAAAGCTGAGCTGACCACACAACCTGTGCTATCACTTGCCTGGTGAGGGCCTAGGACACAGCGGTAAGCATGAAGAAATTGGCCCTGGGCATTCTGGAAAATAACCCGATGAGGGTAAAAGCCTCGGGGACGGTTAGGCCTCTCACATTCAGCCCTCTCCTTGCCCTGCACAGGTAAATCCTCTTCACTGGCCGAGTCTGAGTCTTCTGATCCTGAGATGCTGGAAAGATCTCCTGAAGACAATGGGACACATAGACCTGGTACCCCATCTTTGAACTTTCCTCAGCCTTTAGGGACTCCTTCTATCCCAGTACCCTACTCCCACCAGGATCACCTGTGCAGCTCTGCTTTTCAAAGTCCAGGGCAGACAGAAGAGGCTTGTCCTTGAGACGTTGCTTCAGGTTAAAGCGATGCCAGTCAAGCTTATAATGTTCTCTCTGGTACAAAGACAAAGAGGGAGGCAGAAGACAAAAATGTCCCAACCTGGCCTTGACTATAGGTGAAAGCCCCTCGCAGAACTCCAGGAAGTATGCCTAGGTAACATCAACTGCTTTAGGCAAGCATAGGTAACTGCTTTAGGAAAGTATTAACTTATGATAAATCAAATATCTACCTCTCCCTACCCACATCATACTTTTCTTCTTAATAGTCCCAATGGCCTAGATGTTACACTGGCCATTTACCTGTTCCTGGTGGTTCTGGAAGCTCTGGTTACAGGCTGAACAAAATAACTTCTCTGAAATATCCAAAGGGGCCTGGAGTACTTTTCTCTCTGAGCTTGCTTTCTCCCCTGAACCTATTAAATAAGAAAGGGTAATTGGAAGTAAAAAGGAAGCAGTGCCTGGAATTACATTCAGTGTCTGATAATACAAAGAAGAGGAAACTAAAAAAGAAACAGATAGCATGACCTTGCCTTCAAGGGATTTATAACCCAGCAATCATGAAATAAACAGTACAGCACTCACTCTTTATAATAAATATGCTTCTGAAAAGATGTATTTAAAATGAATGTAAATCAAGCATTGCATTTAAATTAGCCAAAGAGATTGTTCAGATGAATCCTGCAGAAAATAACTTACAATAAAGTTAAAATTTTTCTTTTCTCTCTCTTCCCCTTGTAGTGCAGGGGACTGAACCCAGGGTCTTGTGCATGCTAAGCAACTGCCCTACTGTTCATGTATACCCACAGTCCAAAAATCATTTTCCCCATTTTATTTATTTCCATATTATTTCATTAAGCACTACATAACACATAACACACTGTATGCTATACAATACATTGTAAGACTTCTAACAAGAGTAAATGACTATAACAGTTATTCTTCTCGTCAACCAGGAAAATGTTTCTTTAATCAGTGTTTTCCAAACCCTCTAACACAGTTAACAATTAATTCCAGGGCTCTCCTTCCAGCAAACCCCACAGACACAGACAGTGGGCAACCCTTCTTTTCCTTGTCTTTGTTGTGAACTTGCTGATACACCCACCCAGTAGACACTCCCAAGATGAGCAAACACACTCCCATGAAGACAAGTCCAAGGAGCATTTCAAACCACATCTTCATCCAGTTACCAAAACCAAAACTCTACTTCCAGGTCCCTGAAAGGTGTCTGAGTTTCAGCTTCATTCCTAGTAAGCCATAACATTATTTTATTATTTTTTTTTCCAGTGCTGAGGATCCCGTCCGGAGATAGGCAAGCACTTTACTACTGAGTTACACCCTCACCTCTGTATTTTAATTGTACAAACTACTTCCTAAACGTTATTTTAAAGCTTACAATTTCAATAAATCTAAAGAGAAATGTAAGAAAGCAGTACCCAAAAGTGTAAAGTTTTACAAAACCAATAATAAACTATTTTATATTCAGCAAAAGGAATGATTTCACTGGAGTCCAGTTAAATTTGGAACTTATCTAGGAATTCTGAAGTGTTTTTGAAGGTAGTGGTGTTAATGTAACGAATCACAGCAATATCCAAAGACTTGTTTGGAGAAATCTCAGGGGCCTGTGCTAGAAACTACTCAGAGATTAAATGAATTTTTAAAAAATTGCATCCGGTAAGAAGAAAAGTCAATTGGTCTCCTGAGCTGGTAAATACCAGTCAGCGTTCCCCGGAGAAGTGATACGCTCTAAGGAGTCCTGTTCCTCAAGGATCCACCCCCAAATCTTTTGGATACCTGCACAGGAAGTAGGCAGAGCCCGGGCCAGAGCGTCCCTGGGATCCTGGCTCCTCAGGCTCAGGCCCCGAAGGATCGGAGCATCCTCGGTGAGGTCGAACAGGGAGACCGACACAGGAACTGGTGGGGAAGCTGGAGCCGGCGACATATCTAAACCGGAATTACTTAGAAGCTGCTGCTGGAGTAGAACAGGAGTTAGAAACAGAGCCCACCACAGTGAGATCCTACTGCCACGTCTCCTGCCTGCCTGCCTTAGTTTTCCCCAACCTACAAGACCCACTGCCCTTAAACTGCTACTACGAGTCAGCTCCGCGGTAAATAGGTAATCCCGCTCCATCTTTTCAAACCCCAGGTGTCAGCCCCCAAAAGTGTAGTGGGGAGCATCCAGCTCCAAATAGAGTCCCACAGTTGACTCACTGAGTTAATCACTGATGTTGCCTAACCGACCTTCGTTACCCAAGAGATAAGGTCCAGCAACGACTGAATCGCAGAGATTCGACCTCGCCCTCAGAAACTGCAACAAGCTTCGCAAGAGCCGGAGAGGCACTCAAGCCTTAGTCGAAAGTCAGATTTTTGCAACACCACAACAATCCCGTCACTACGGGGTCGCGAAGAGGACAAACAGCATAGCCCGCACCGGAGCCCCGCCTCACCCAGAGTACATGATTGGTTTTTTACCTCAAAGCCCCGCCCCAAGCCTTTAGTCCCACCTCTTGAGCCGAGAATTGGCCATCTTGTCTCCTCCCCCCATGTTCATAGGCCAGGCTAGCTGCGGGTGACAGTGAGTGGCAGACGCCAGGCCTAGCGCTCGGTATCTGGCCGAGCCGAGCCGAAGAGATCGAGAGTCTGGAATAGCCGGGGTCTCGGCTCCTGAGGTGACACGCGAGACTGGGAATTGAAATCGTGGGCCTAAGCCGGACCTGGACAGGGTGCCCACGGAGACCAAGTGAGTGGCGGCGAGTAGCGGGGGAAGGGGCGCCTTGGGCGGGGCGGGCGCGCGCGGCCGGAATGTTTTGATAGCGGGCGCGCGCGGGCGGGGACGCGCATGGGCGGCGGGGACGCGCACGAGGTAGACCCGCTGTTGGGAGCCAAGCCCTACTCGGCTCAGGGCCGGGCGACCCTAGGGCGCCCTGTGCTCGGTCGGGTGGCTGGGAAGCAAACCCAGCCCATCGGGGGTATCGACCTCTTTAACATCCGCAGGAACCCATGAGCCAGGCCCTGCCTGTCTGGGATCCCTGGGCTCTGGGTCTACACTGACCCGGTGAGTGGTGAATTCCCTGAGAGACCGATCTCTCAATAACCCAACAAATCCCGCTAGGGTCATGTGAGGCCAAGACCCACAGTCCTCAGGGTCTGCACTGTCTGGGTGGGTACCACCTTGACCCTGCCTGGCTCCAGGGATCGAGGGAACCCACAGATTTTACCCAGGATCTGAGTCTACACTGACTTGAAATTTCCTATGTAGACCATGTCTGCCGGGTCTTTGGTGCTTAAAAACAAAAAGCAAACAACAACAATAACAACAAAAAACAGAAGGAGCGGTGGACCAGAAAGATCCTCTTCAGAAAATACTCTTTGGGGTTTGTGGGTGCTGAGGCATGTCTAATTTCCGAAACTGGAGTGGGGCAATGGAGACAGTCCAGAGGGGTCACCCATTCTCCATCCTGTACTGACTCAGTCTCCACAGGGTCAGTAAGTTACTCCCTGGTATCCTAGATGTGGATGGGTGGCCCTGTACAGTACAGCCAGAGGAGGGGGTCTCACAGTCCCAGGCTGGAAGGTGCCTCTTTTTCACTGTGGTCTCCCTGCCCTCCTCCTTGTGGTGCTTGGGTGAGCGGGAGGGTTGGGATTCTGTCCCCACTCCTGGCTCTCTGGGGCCTGACACCTTCTCCTCCAGCAGCTGTCAAGCCAGGGCATCGAGGGCTGGAGTGGAGCAGACACTGTCCATGGAGCTGGTAGGGCCATGTGCTTATTTTAAACCTTTGTTTACAAAATACTTTCAGACTGCTAGTCTCTGGGGAGACCAGGGTTTCCAGGAGGGGAAGGGGAGGGAAATTTCCTTCTATTGAGTAGAATGTGAAAAAGCCCACCTTCCCACCAAAGGGGCAGATTCTGGCTGCGGGCTAGGGAGGCATCAGTACACACCCAGTAAAGGCTTTGGGAATGACTGACCATAGTTAAGGTCTTCTAACTCCGAAGCTTACTACACTCCTTGGCTAATAACTCCTGCTCTGCCTTTGAGCCAAGGAGGCTGGTGGCAAAGCCAGAGCCTAAGGATTATTTCTCATGCCTGCTCTTGTAGGCAGAGCAGCAGGTGAACAGCACCTGATTCTGATCCAGGATTTCTTCTTCCTCATCACTGGCAGGTGGACAAGGCGGACAGGGGGCGGCGGTGATGGCTCAGTTTGACACCGAATACCAGCGCCTAGAGGCCTCCTATAGTGATTCGCCCCCTGGGGAGGAGGACCTATTGGTGCACGTGGCTGAGGGGAGCAAGTGTGAGTTGCTGGGGTATGGGGAGAGTTGAGGGAACAAGGGGCTCTTGTTCCTTCAGGGCTCTGACATTTCTGTCCTTTGCCCACAGCACCGTGGCACCATATTGAAAACCTTGACCTCTTCTTCTCCCGAATATCCTTGGTGTCCCTGTGGTGGAACTCTGGGACCCTTAGCCCCTCTCTGGGCCAGGTCCCTGAGGGGAAGTTGGGGTAGGTTGAACTCTAATCCTTGAAAGAGGAAATGACATCCTGAGGCTGAAAGAGGATAGCAAAATAGTGATCATTAAAAATAATGACACCCTGTACTTACTGAGATCTCTCTACCTGTGTGCTTTTGTGGTGTTGATTTATAAGCCACCTTTCTAAGGGTGATCCTCCTTTCTGATGGGATTTTTATCATGGTAATAATGTCTTTTGACTCATTCTTTGTCAGTTCTGTGTCAAATACTCTGCATGGATTTTCTTGGACCTAGTAATCCTATAAGACAGGTATTACCATCCCTAATTTGCCACTGTGGACAAAAACTTAGAGAGGTTAAGTAACTTGCTTAAAACGATATTCTAGAGAGTCACAGAGCCAAGACCTAAGCGCAGGTGTGTGACATCAAAGTCTGTGTTCTCCATTGCTCTTTACTGACTGCTTTTTCTTAACATGTACACGTTTATAACCTACACCAGAAGAATGGCTTCACATGTATGCTCATTGGGGAGATCTTTGAGCTCATGTAAGTATGTGAAAGGGAAGGGACAGATGATGTGGTGAAGGAATACATTTTAGTCTTTCTTCTCCTTGTGCCAGTATCTGGCTCCACTGGCCCTAGCACTCAGGCCCATGCTCAAAACTTTGCAAAACCTCTATAGTTCTGGATCTTGGTTAGTACCAAAACATACTTGAGGAAAGAGCCTCTATGCTGCTTTGGTTGCACCTTCCAGGAGGGAAAGAGTTTTATGGTGTTGCCAAAGGGGAAGCAGCTGGGAAGCCCAGCCCCAATGAGAAAAGAGTTCTTATCTGAAAGGACTTCTGACTGTAATCTCAAAAGGATGAGAAAGGGAAGACCAGAGCATGATCGTGAAACCTCTGAAAGTTAAATCCAGTGGTCTGGTGGGGTGGCCGGTTACCACGAAGTGACAAAAAGAAGCTGATACCGTGGCATCTGAGGCTAAGAGCAAAAATGAGAGCTGATTTGGGCCTGAAAACTTTCTTTGAGGCTGAGCAACAGAGAAGGCCTTTTGGGAATTTTTTTCCCACCCCCTTCGATTTCCTATCGTTTGCCTGCTCTCAGGTTCTTCTCTTGTCCCATTGTATTTCACTGGTGCCTCTCTCACTCTCAGACTGTACCCCTTCTTCCCAACTCCCTAGGCAGTTCCTCTTTGTGGTTGCCTTCACCACCTTCCTGGTTAGCTGTGTGGACTACGACATCCTATTTGCCAACAAGATGGTGAACCACAGTCTACATCCTACTGAACCTGTCAAGGTCACTCTGCCAGACGCCTTTTTGCCTGCCCAAGTCTGTAGTGCCAGGTAAGACTATAGGTGAAAGGGCACTGAAGGCTAGTTTTGCTAACAGGTAAGCAATGGAGCATGAGGCAGTAACTTATACCCCAGAACACAGACTCAGGCTCAACCTAGAGGAACCCTTTGGGATAGCAGCTCCTCTCGAGCCTTTCCTTAATAAAGCGCCAACGCACAAGCTGGGTGAGGTGGTGCACGCCTATAATCCCAGCACTTGGGAGGCTGAGGCAGAAGGATCAGTGCGAGTTCGAGACCAGCCTTGGCTACAAAGTGAGCGTAAGGCCAGCCTGCACTGCATAGTGAAACCCTGTCTCAAAAAGACAAAAAAATGGAAGGGCCAACCCACATCTCCTTTTTTTGCCCCCCACCAGGATTCAGGAAAATGGTTCCCTTATCACCATCCTGGTCATTGCTGGTGTCTTCTGGATCCACCGGCTTATCAAGTTCATCTATAATGTCTGCTGCTATTGGGAGATCCACTCCTTCTACCTGCATGCTCTGCGCATCCCCATGGTAAGACAGAAGAGGGCTATTAGCATCATGCCGTAAGACATCTTGGGAAGGATGAGGTGTATTCCTGGGCATCACCCATTGACATCCATCACTGGCAATGTGCTAGTCACCTTTTCACTACTGTGACAAAATATTCAAGATAATCCGCTTGTAAAGAGAAAAGGCCTATTTTGGCGAACAGTTTTAGAGGTTTCACTCCCTGGTTAGTTGTCCCATTTGCTTTTGGGCCTTCAGGGAAGCAGTACATCATGGCAGAAGCATGCAGCAGAGGATATGTTCATCTCATGATAGCCAAGAAATAGAGAAAGACAAGAACAGGCCGGGGTTTCAAATCGAAATATGCCCTTTAAAAGCAAGCCCTGATCAGCTGACCTCCTCCCAGTAGACCTATTCTTTTTTTGCATTCTAAAAAATTGAATCGGTACATTTTAAACATACATAATGATGGTATTCATCATAGGGAAGTTGTACCTGTACATGATCTATCTTGATTCTTTCTTTCCCATTCCCCTCCCTCCCCTCCCTTCAGCCCCTCATCCCCTGCTATTTACAAAAGCTTTGTCTCCATTTTTTCCTTCTATTCTTTTTCCCTTGTTCCTTCTTTCCTTTCCCCCTCCCCCTTCTCTTGTTCGCCTTCTCATTTGGACATTTTCTCCCCACTTCCCAATATCTATTATATACTTTGGCCCTTATTTACACTTTGTTTTTTATACCAGAGAAACAGTACAGTATTTAAACATTTTGTGTCCAATTTATTTCGCTTAAGAGTATGGTCTCATGGTTCACCCATTTAGCTAGAAGTGTCTCAAGCTTATCCTTCTTTATGGCCAGACCTACTTCTTAAACATACCATCACCTTACTGTAGCACCACCAGCTGGTGATTAAACCATCAACATCTGGGTCTTTGGGGGATGTTTGAGTTCCAGACTAGCAGGAGGCCAGGGAGCAACTGCTGAAAGGCTCCACTGAGCTAAGCACATGACCCCTGAGCCTCTCACCTGTGCAGGGCAAGGGGGTCAAGTAATAACCACGGCTGTCATTTCCCCACCTCTCACCCTGCAGTCTGCACTTCCATATTGCACGTGGCAGGAAGTGCAGGCCCGGATTGTGCAGACCCAGAAAGAGCACCAGATCTGCATCCACAAGCGTGAGCTGACAGAGCTGGACATCTACCATCGCATCCTCCGCTTCCAGAACTATATGGTGGCACTAGTGAACAAGTCCCTCCTGCCTCTGCGCTTCCGCCTGCCTGGCCTTGGGGAGGTCGTCTTCTTCACCCGTGGCCTCAAGTACAATTTTGAGCTGATCCTCTTCTGGGGACCTGGCTCTCTGTTTCTCAATGAATGGAGCCTCAAAGCTGAGTACAAACGTGGTGGGCAACGGCTGGAGCTGGCCCAGCGCCTCAGCAACCGCATCCTGTGGATTGGCATCGCCAACTTCCTGCTGTGCCCCCTCATCCTCATCTGGCAGATCCTCTACGCCTTCTTCAGCTATGCTGAGGTGCTCAAGCGGGAGCCAGGGGCCCTGGGAGCACGCTGCTGGTCACTCTATGGCCGCTGCTACCTCCGCCACTTCAACGAGCTGGAACACGAGCTGCAGTCCCGTCTCAACCGTGGCTATAAGCCTGCCTCCAAGTATATGAATTGCTTTTTGTCACCTCTGCTGACACTGCTGGCCAAGAATGGTGCCTTCTTTGCTGGCTCCATCTTGGCTGTACTTATTGCTCTCACCATCTATGATGAAGACGTGTTGTCTGTGGAGCATGTCCTCACCACCGTCACACTCCTGGGAGTCACCGTGACTGTGTGCAGGTGGGCCAGGGGAGCAGGTGGGAGCAAGCAGACTAGCACTGCAAGGAGGGCCTCCCTCTCACCGTGAATCTGATCCCATTAGGTCTTTCATCCCAGACCAGCACATGGTGTTCTGCCCTGAGCAGCTGCTCCGCGTGATCCTCGCTCACATCCACTACATGCCTGACCACTGGCAGGGTAA
Organism: Dinomys branickii; assembly: GCA_004027595.1. Taxonomy (NCBI): domain Eukaryota; kingdom Metazoa; phylum Chordata; class Mammalia; order Rodentia; family Dinomyidae; genus Dinomys; species Dinomys branickii. The sequence continues at coordinate 130,189 of PVLD010003327.1, read as the reverse complement.
TGCCCACCGCTCGCAGACCCGGGACGAGTTTGCCCAGCTCTTCCAGTACAAGGCAGTGAGTGGAGTTGGAGTTAGGGCCTGCTAGAGACTGGCTGGTAGCTTGGTGGTCATGGCTGAGCTCCCTTTTGCTTGCTTGTGACCTTGGTCCCCTCCCTTTAGGTGTTCATCTTGGAAGAGTTGCTGAGCCCCATTGTCACACCCCTCATCCTCATCTTCTGCCTTCGTCCACGGGCCCTTGAAATCATAGACTTCTTCCGCAACTTCACGGTGGAGGTCGTTGGTGTTGGGGATACCTGTTCCTTTGCTCAGATGGATGTTCGCCAGCATGGTCATCCCCAGGTACTGGGACCAGAGGGAGGAAGGTGGGCAAGGATGATGCTGGCACATGGTATCTTTGAGCAAACTGCAGAAAGCTATCCTTTGTGAGCCAACAAGTCACAAAAAAGCAACCCTGCCTCTTCTGGGCAGTCCTGTTTGGAGCCCGGGCTACATTTTGTCACTAATTTGCACTGTTGGCCACACTCCCTTGAGAAAGGAATGATACCAAAAGGTGACCTGGCACGTGGCACTCCGGGGTGGGGACTAGGGGCATTGCACAATATATCACATTGCAGTCTTGTGCTCCAGGGGCAATGCCTCCCTCTAGCAGGAAAGATTCCTGTAAGAAATCTGCTTACTGTGTTTTGCTTATGCAGTGGCTGTCTGGCGGACAGACAGAGGCCTCAGTGTACCAGCAAGCTGAGGATGGGAAGACAGAATTATCACTCATGCACTTTGCCATCACCAACCCTGGCTGGCAACCACCTCGTGAGAGCACAGCTTTCCTAGGTTTCCTGAAGGAGCAGGTTCAGCGGGATGGAGCAGCTGCTGGCCTTGCCCAAGGGGGTCTACTCCCCGAAAACGCCCTCTTCACATCCATCCAGTCCTTACAATCTGAGACTGAGGTGTGTTCCTGGGGACTGGAGAAGATAGGTAGGAACGGGAAGCCCAGGACAGGGCATGGGATGGAAAGTGTAGAGGGACAGGTTGGGTGCCAGGACAGCCAGTCTGCTCAATCTGTGTACTGGGTCCTGAGGTACCAAATACTGAGCGACCAGAGGCCAGTCCTCTGCCCTGAGAACTCTGTGCACCCCTTTCTCTCACAGCCCCTGAGCCTCATTGCTAACGTGGTAGCCGGCTCATCCTGCCGGGGCCCCCCACTGCCCAGAGAGCTGCAGGGCTCCCGGCACAGGGCTGAAGCTGCCTCCGCCCTGCGCTCCTTCTCCCCTCTGCAGCCCGGGCAGGCCCCCGCAGGCCGTGTGCCCAGCACCATGACAGGCTCTGGGTGAGTAGGTGGGCCCAGAATGGAGGACACAGCAGCAGTGCCCAGTGACTGGTGTGGGTTTCAGGAGTGTTGACAGCTGCTGTCTGTCTGTGCTTGGAGGGACAGGTTGGATGCCAGGACAGCCAGCTCTGGGAGCAGTGTGTGGGAAGGACAGCTGCAGAGCCTGGTGCTGTCGGAATATGCATCCACCGAGATGAGCCTGCACGCCCTCTATATGCACCAGGTGAGTGGGCAGCTGAAAGGTGGAATGGAGGGTTTTAGATGTGAAAAAGACAGGGATTCCAATGCCCCCCTTTTTTAAACCTGCTCTGTGATCTCCATTCTCATACACCTTTTTTTTTTTTGTCTTTGAGACAGGGTCTCACTGTGCAGTTTGGGCTGGCCTTGAGCTCACTTTGAGCCCAGGCTGGTCTTAAACTCTCAATGATCCTCCTGCTTCAGCCTCCCGGCTGCTGGGATTACAGGCCTGCGCCACCACGATCAGCCTATCATACACCCTCTTAATAGCCTATTAACTAAACATACTTTCAGGCAGGGCCTTTGTGTTTACCATTCCCCTGCCTAGAGTCCACTCCCGGAGATACTCAGTCCTCCTCCTCCTCCTGTTGCTGTTGCCCCCTTCTGAGATTTTCTCTGAGTGTACTCAATGAGTCTCCCTTGCCCACTCTCTTAATGCCTCCTGTTCTGTTTTCCCACAGCATTTGGCAGCACCTGTCCCTTTCTTCCCTCCCCACCTCCTTCCCTCACTCTCCCTTCTCTTCCTCTTTTCCTCCTCCACCTCCTCCTCCTCTTTCTTCCCTTTATTTCTCTCCCTGCCTTGTACTGGAGATTGAACCCAGGGCCTTCATACTGAGCTATATCCTTAGGCCTTTTTTGTATTTTTTATTTTGAGACAAGGTCTCGCTAAGTTGCTAAGTTGCCCAGATTGGACTTGAACTTTCAGTCTCCTGCTTCAGCTTCCCACATTGTGGGATTACAAGTGTACACCTCTATGCCCAGCTTGTCTTCCTTTTTATTTAATTGTTCATTGTCTATCATTCTCCCCGGTCAGCACCAGCAGAGCATAAGCCCCCACAAGTGCTATTGGTTTTGTCCGTTTTGTTCACTGTGATGTTTCCCTGCAATTAAGAGTGCCTGGCAGTTAAACCCTGGAGGTCAGGTTCTTGAGGCAAATGAATGGGTAAAATGAGGGCCCTTACACCTGTATACAGGCTCCTTCCAGGAGTCTGCTGAGAATGTAATGATAGAGCCTCAGACATCTCTTGTATACAGCTAACACAGTAAGTGCTCCGGGTCAGGTATTCTAGGTAAGAGGTGAAATGTGAACTGGCTGATAGCATTGCGGGGGTAACTGCTGAAACAGACATCCTCTGTTCTCCAGTAATAAGCCCTCATTTCTCCAGCTCCACAAGCAGCAGACCCAAGCTGAACCTGAGCGGCATGTGTGGCACCGCCGGGAGAGTGATGAGAGTGGGGAGAGCGCCCCTGAAGAGGGTGGGGAGGGCAACCGAGCCTCCCAGCCTATCCCCCGCTCTGCCAGCTATCCTTGTGCTGTACCCCGGCCTGGGGCACCTGAGACCACCGCCCTGCATGGAGGTTTCCAAAGGCGCTACGGAGGCATCACAGGTATCCACTGAGGGGTCCAAAAGGAGACAAGCTGCAGGAAAGGATAGTTCTTTAGGAGAGGAGAGAAGTCAGAAAGATGCGGCCCAAAGGTACTAACCCCTGAGCAGTCTCCACCCTTCTCTTCATTCTTGTGTGTCTAGATCCTGGCACAATGCCCCGGGCGCCCTCTCATTTCTCCCGGCTGCCCCTTGGAGGGTGGGCTGAAGATGGGCAGCCAGCATCAAGGCATCCTGAGCCTGTACCTGAGGAGGGCTCAGAGGATGAACTGCCCCCTCAGGTGCACAAGGTAAGGGCTTTGGGTCCCCATAATAACTGCCAGAAGTAGTAGCTTGCAGGTGGGGTAATAGCTTCCTCTGTGAAGGAAGATGACCCCACCCCATGCAGAGGTACCACCATGTCCCTTGCAAAATACCCTGCCCTTCCTTCCCTCAACTGCTCCAAAGTGCAGGGGTTGGTTTTCCTTCGTGTACTCCCTAGGAATCAAGCTTTCCTTTGCCTGGCACTAGGCTCCTGTGGGGCAAGCAGATAGCTGAGGACCAGCATGACTACCGGTATGCTTCTCTCAACAGGTATAGACAAGACTGTGGAGTGTCCTCGTGCCCCAGGATGGAGGCTACTGCTGCCCTACCATCCCGTCTGCCCGCCATGGAAGGCTCCTCGGAGTGCTGCCTGGCTCCACGCGTGTGGTGTTTGTGTGTCTGTGCCTGGCCCAGGGAGGTGCCAGCAGCGGGCCTGAGGCAGCCCCAGGAGAAGAATTTGGGGCCTCGGAACCTGGGGTGCACAAGACTTCAGCCTCACCCCCAGGACTCCCTCGGCTCAGAGTGTGGTGCTAGAAACTGGTCCCCAGCCCGGCCCCAGTACTGCCACCTTCGCATCTGCCCCTGCAGGTCTCCGGAGAGGGCTGCCCATGACAGAAGGTGCCAAGCAGGGAGAACCTGTGCCAACTGGAGTGAGGAGGTCAGGCCTACCCGCTCCACTGGGACAGATGAGCAGCTCAGGCTGTGGCCCTTACCTCACCCCCAGTTCTCATCCAGTGCTACAGCCAGCTCACCTCTCTTCTGTATCCTGCACATCACTGGCATGTGTGTGCCTCCTGCCCCGCTTCTGTTCGCTTGCTCCCTTTGTTTGGCTTTTGCTTTGTGTTCCAGTGGAGGCTCTTGCTCCCATCTCCCCTCACACCATCGTTTGACACTAAGGAGGAAGGTTTCTAAATTGCAGGATCAGGATGGAAATTCTTTGCTGCCCTCTCCAACTTTTAGGGTGGGTCCCTGGGAGACAGATCTCCCTGGGCCCCTATTGCTGCTTATTACACCCCTATCACATGGGACTGAAAGGGAGGGAGTGTGGTGTGACCTTGACTGTCTGCATCCAGCAAGAGAGCTCTGGACTGCATCTTGCTGTCTGGAGGAGCCGTGGCTTTGCCTTGGGCTTTGAGCTGCTGCGTTGCATGTTGGGACTCAGCTCCTACCCTCTGCCCCGCCCCTCACCCAGCTCTGTTTAACTATGGAGGAGTGGTGAACTGTATTACCCAAGTTCACAGCAGAACCGCGTGAGGGCCATGTACAGCTTGATAACCCTTAATAATAAAAGGGACTTTGACCGGATGACTTGTCTACCAAAGCTAGATTCCTGGGAACAAGAGGAGTGGTACGCATGATTTCCCCTTACCCCCAAGTTCTTGAAGACGGGCTGGGATCTGATGTCGGCGCCCAGGTAGCCAGCTACCCGGCTAGCAAAAGGGCTGTTTCCGACCTACAGTTCCGTGGAGGTCAAGGACTCCAGTAGGAGAGTCAGATTTCCCGCCCTGAGCACGTGACCAAATCGGTGAAGTCCTATTTTGCCCGACTCAAGTGCTCCATTCCCTCCCGTCCCTCCTGAGACATCTGCCAATGGGGAACCTGGATACAGGCTGGGGGCGGGCTTGCCGGGCGGGTGCTAGCCATAGAGGGCGGTGCGAGGCTGACGCCGGCCTTTCCTCGGCGCCGCACTTGGCCAGAGGGTCGGGGGTAGCGCGGAGACGACGTACGTGCCCTGCGTGAGTGCGTGGCGGCGGCGCGTGTGCGAAGCGAGTGGGCGGTGTGGAGGGGTCCACGTGCCTCCCTCCCCGCGACCCCAGCGGCTCAGTGTAGCCGGCTCCATGACCTGAGACACCCAGCCTCCCTGGCCCTCCCGGAGCGGCCCAGCCGGTCCTGTGGTCCCGCGGGCTCGGGCAGCTGCCACCAGTGTCAGCACCACTATGGTGACTTTAGGCAACTACTGCGAGGCCGAAGGGCCCGTGGTCCCGATCTGGACTCAGAATGGCCTGAGTCCCTGCTTCTTCTTCACGCTTGTGCCCTCAACGCTGATGACCCTGTCAGCCCTGGCCGTGGTGCTGGCTCTTCCCTGCAAACGTCGGGAGCTGCCCGTTGGCGCCGACGCGCTGTCCTGGGGGACAGGCCCTCACGTCGCTCCCTATGGGCTGCAGCTGCTTCTGGCCACACTTCAGGGGGCTTTGCCCCTGGCAGGCCTCATTGGCCGGATGGGTACTGCCCGGGGCGCCCCGCTGCCAGGCTACCTACTGCTGGCGTCAGTGCTGGAGAGCCTGGCCAGCTTCTGTGGCCTGTGGCTGCTCGTAGTGGAAAGGAACCAGGCACGGCAGAGTCTGGCAATGGGTGTCTGGATCAAGTTCAGGCACAGCCTGGGTCTCCTGCTTCTCTGGACGGTGACATTTGCAGCGGAGAACTTGGCCCTGGTGTCTTGGAACAGCCCACAGTGGTGGTGGGCAAGGGCTGACCTGGGCCAGCAGGTGAGGAACCTGTAGAGAGCAAGGGAAGCATTGATGCTGGGAAGCAGTGTGTCTGGACAGACTGGCTCCAGGCTTTCAGATGACTCTTAAGAAAAAGAAGGGAGTGGCTGGCGCCAGCTGGAAGCTGATAACCAGCTCGTGGGGTATGTCAGTGCTGAGTCACTGTGGGTTCTGTGTGTGTGTGTGAGGTTATTAGGTGCTAGAGTCCTGCAGAGGTCTTGTCTTGGGTGTATTGAGAAGACAATGAGATTTTGGCCAGCGCGTTTCATCCTAGGTTCAGTTTGGCCTGTGGGTCGTGAAATATGTGGTTTCTGGAGGACTGTTTGTCCTTGGACTCTGGGCTCCTGGACTTCGACCCCAGTCCTACACCCTCCAGGTTCATGAAGAGGACCAAGATGTAGAAAGGAACCAGGTACACCTCATTTTCTGAATGCTGGGGTCTGTCAGTATTGCAGGTGTGCGCGCACACACTGCAGGTTAGAACCCATGGCCTTGTGAATTCTAAGCACAACTAGCTGCACCCCAGTACTTCTAAATCCAGGGGTCTCTCATTCCCTGTTATTCTTTCTCCTCATAATTAATTACTGTAGTTCTTTTCCAAAGCTCAGTTTGTGACCTGGTAGCTTTTCTGACCCCATCGGGGTTTACCTGTGTGCCTCAGATACCTGGGACCTGTGGCCCCATGTTCTTCCTTGAGGGTTTCTGGTTAGTACATTTGTTTTTGACTTCGGAATTTCCCTCTATGTGTGTTATTATTCTAGGTTCGGTCAACTGACCAAGGATCTACCTGGCAAGACCTTGGCAGGAAGCTCCGAGTACTGAGTGGCTACCTGTGGCCTCGAGGGAGCCCTGTTCTCCAGCTGGTTGTGCTCCTCTGCCTGGGACTTATGGGATTGGACCGAGCACTCAATTTGTTGGTCCCCATCTTCTACAGGGATATTGGTGAGGGAGAGTTGTTGAACTCCGCCTGCTGGTTCTTCACTGGCTTGGTGGCTGGGGTGCCCCTTACACAGTTGAGAGCCTGTGGTCCTGGGGCAGTTTTGCCTGAAGAGAGTCCTGGGTGCTGAGGTGAACCGTGACTCCTTTTCTCCACAGTGAACTTGCTGACTGAGAAGGCCCCTTGGAACACTCTGGCCTCGACTGTTACCACCTATGTCTTTCTCAAGTTCCTCCAGGGGGGTGGCACAGGCAGTACAGGTATGAAGTTATCAGCCCCTCTCGTGGGCCTTCCCTTGCTGTTGTACCTCTTCGAGCATTCCTTGGCCAGCCCCTCTGTGCTCATAGACCTTTCACATCCTGGTGTAGGGCTGGCGTCTCCTATTCCCTAAGCACTACTGTGGCATCCCTCGCTCCCCTAGGCTTCGTGAGCAACCTGCGCACATTCCTGTGGATCCGAGTGCAGCAGTTCACAGTGCGGCATATGGAACTGCGCCTCTTCTCCCACCTGCATGAGCTCTCCCTGCGCTGGCACTTGAGCCGTCGCACAGGGGAGGTGCTGCGGATTGTGGACCGGGGGACATCCAGTGTCACAGGGCTGCTCAGGTGCCACACCAGTGCAAAGGGCATGTGGCAGGGTGGGGCTGAGAAGCAGGGATGGAGGAGCTGTCAGGAGAGTAGACCCACCCTGAGCCACCACCCCTTCCACCTGTGTGTTCTGGTTCTTTGATGAATTATAAGAGTAATGTTCACATGCTGTTGTAATAACTGCAATAATACAGACAGAGAACAAGTGACTTTTGAACTCCACTCTTCCAGAATTTCCCGTTCGGTTTAGTGTGTTAAATTCTGCTTTGTTGCACTTGTATTCATAATTTTTTTAGACTCATGGTTTTATGGAAGCCCCCCGCCCTGCACCCCCTTTTGTTTTGAGACAGGTTCTTGCTGTGCAGTTCAGGCTGGCCTTGAACTCATTATGTAGCCCAGGCTGGCCTCAAACTTAGAGCAATTCTCCTGCCTCAGCCCTCTGAGTGCTGGGATTTCAGGTGTGTGCCACCATGCCCAGTTTATGGAAGTTTTTTCTAAAACAAATGAAATCCCAACGTAGGTGTCATTTTCACAGTTGCTTTAGCAAAACCTTATAAAATACATTTTCATTTGTACAAAAACATCTTACTTGTTCATGATAATTAATAGGGTTCTATAGTCTAGGTATTCTGTGGTTTAGTCACCTACCTCTTAAGGGGTGTCTAGATTGATCCTAGTCTGTTGCTGTTGAAAATGAAGCACTACACTGAAGTTCTTCAAGGTAGGGTTAGTGATCCTCCATCCACAAACTTCTGTCTCTTGTCTTACCCACCCAGCTACCTGGTATTCAACATCATCCCCACGCTGGCTGACATCATCATTGGCATCGTCTACTTCAGCATGTTCTTCAATGCTTGGTTTGGCCTCATTGTGTTCATGTGCATGAGTCTTTACCTCAGTAAGTGCTACCTGATTCTGCCTGATTCTGTCAGGGCACTCCCTTGGGTGTGAGCCCTACCCTTCATTCAGATGACTTTCCTTCAGGAGGCTGAGGATTGGTAGACTTGATTAGGCACCCACTGCTCCTGGTGTGAGAGGCAGATCTTTGTCCAGTTGAACCTTAGCCCAACCTGCATGAAGGGCCAGGGGGAGGCATCTTTGTTACATCAGGTTCCCTTCTGTGGTCTCAAGTGAAGGAAAACCCTCATTTGTATAGCAGGATGTCTTTATTTGTTCACCAAAAATGTTTTCTGTACCCAGGCTTTTATGCAGGCTGCAAACATGCTTGCACACGGCTTCTTCCCACAGTGAACTTTCGGCTTCTCCCCCTGGAGTCTCGGTCCCTAGACCCTCAAGGACTTTTGATGTATATGGCAGGTAGCAGACACAGACACTTAGTCTCTGCTGTTTGGGGTGGTGTTCTATTTTCTCTCTCCCTTTTCCTGTCATGCTCCAGTTCTGACCATTGTGGTCACTGAGTGGAGAGCCAAGTTTCGCCGTGCTATGAACACACAGGAAAATGCCACCCGTGCGCGAGCTGTGGACTCCCTACTAAACTTTGAGACGGTAACAGAGGCCTGAACAATGGTGGGAAACATGCAGACGTAGGGGAGTGTAGCTGGGACCAGTGAGGTGATGAGTTGCTTCGGGAGTAATACTTGAAATCATGAAGGAGGGATCAGGAATTCAGAGTGAATGAGCCGTGAGCCTTACACTGTTTGAATTCATCAGGTGAAGTACTACAACGCTGAGGGTTATGAAGTGGATCGATATCGAGAGGCCATCATCAAGTATCAGGTGAGAATGCTAGTGTGCGGCCTTCTAAGCATGGAGCTGGCCTGTAGCTTGGCCAGGGCAGAGAGGAGTAAGATCCAGGGGGTGAGGTGGAGGGGCCTGGGCCCAGGGTGGGATTTGGTGATAGTCTTCATATGGGACATTCTTCCTTCCTGTGTCACTGCTGTCAGGATTTGGAATGGAAGTCAAATGCTTCACTGGTTTTGCTGAACCAGACCCAGAACCTGGTGATTGGACTCGGGCTTCTCGCTGGCTCTCTGCTCTGTGCATTCTTTGTCAGTGAGCAGAAGCTACAGGTGAGGCAAAATGACAGATGAGTGGAGGACCAGAAAGAGGGGTCTGGGGCCTAGGTCTGAGCCACCAGCCTCTTAGATGGGAAACGGGTATGGTGCAGGAAAAGTAGGCCCTTGTAACACATGAGCTTCCTTCGGTCTCTGCAGGTTGGGGACTTTGTGCTCTTTGGTACTTACATCATCCAGCTATACATGCCCCTCAACTGGTTTGGCACGTACTACAGGTAACCTGATCTTGGGCCCTCATGGTCTGGGGTGCATTGCTATTTCCTGGCTCCTCAGAGGAGCCCAACTATAACCCTTATTGCAGGATAATCCAGACCAACTTCATTGACATGGAGAACATGTTTGATCTGCTGAAAGAGGAGGCAGAAGTGAGTGAAGAGAGGAGTGGGGCTTGGGGAGGGGGTTGTTTCTTGGTTGTAACAGCAGTATGCATGGCTGCACTCCCCCAGGTAAAAGACCTTCCTGGAGCAGGGCCCCTTCACTTTCAGAAGGGCCAGATTGAGTTTGAAAATGTGCACTTTGGCTATACTGATGGGTGAGCCTGCATCTTTTGCCTTCTTTGTATCCCTCTTGTCTGTTGGCACACTGCCTTCCTGTGCTGAACCCCAACTCTGCTGCCCACCTCTACCTGAGCAGAGTGCCTAGGCAGGGAGGGGAGGGCCCACTAGTAGCTATGGTGATGACGGGTCTGCTGACCCCACCCAACCCTTTCTTGCAGGAGGGAGACCCTGCGAGATGTGTCCTTCACAGTGATGCCTGGACAGACACTGGCCCTGGTGAGAAGAGACCTAGCCACTTAGTCCATCCTCCTTGACTTCTCCTCATTCAATACGCATGTTGGCTCATAGCCTGGGCTGGGAAATCAGAGCTCTGTCTTGATGAGCAGTGGGGTTGAATGTGGCAGCCCTTGTGATGTTGGCAGCTCTTGGAAAGGAAGACTGAAAAGCCACTAGGCCTGAGAATTTACCACTCTGTTCCCAATGCAACAGGTGGGCCCATCTGGAGCAGGGAAGAGCACAGTGTTGCGCCTGCTGTTTCGCTTCTATGACATCAACTCGGGCTGCATCCGAGTAGATGGGCAGGATATTTCACAGGTAAGTAGGTAAGTTTGCTGGCGAGAAGGCTATAATTTAGGGGTCTGTAATGGACAGAGAGCAGGGTCTGGGCATCCAAACTGAGTAGGAAATGTTACCCCTGCAAAATTATGGGGCCTTCCTAGCACCACATGACTTGCAGTCACACTAAGAAAACGGTCGTGGGAACGATTTGCTATGGTGCTGTCCAAGGTACAGCTTTCTGCAGCAGTCCTGGGAAGCAAACAGACAGTGCATTTTCTTTTTATGGATGGGAAAACAGACTTGGAGAGATTGAGTCATTTGCCCACCTAGCTGGGATTCACCAGTCCTTCCTACCTCCCAGTGCTGAGAGGATCTCACAGGCAGGCTGGCTGGTCTCTTGGCCCCAGGTGACCCAGATCTCTCTCCGCTCTCACATTGGAGTCGTGCCCCAAGACACTGTTCTCTTCAATGACACCATTGCCAACAATATCCGCTATGGCCGTATCACAGCTGGGAATGAGGAGGTGGAGGCTGCTGCTCAGGCTTCAGGCATCCACGATGCCATCTTGGCTTTCCCTGAAGGTGAAGTTCCTTCTCTGAGTCCCCCTCCCCTGTCTGTTATAGTTCCCTTAATCCCTCTGCCGTTTCATCCCTTCCTTGCCCACCTGGTCACAGCAACTGGGTAATATCCACAGGGTACGAAACGCAGGTGGGTGAGCGGGGACTGAAGCTAAGTGGTGGAGAGAAGCAGCGAGTTGCCATCGCCCGCACCATTCTCAAAGCTCCAGACATCGTTCTGCTGGATGAGGTGAGGCCTGGGAAGCCTTTTCCTCCGTCTTCGCTGTCTGTGCCCATGCCACTCCTGCTGGGCCTTTTCCCACCTAGCACGAGTATCACTGGTCCATGTTTCACCAAACCTGATACAGTTCTCAAACTCCCAACTCTTTATTCCTGAGCCTGCAGGTAGCAGCTGGCATCCTCCTCCTGTTGGGTGTTTGGGTGGCAGGGGCAATTTACCCAGACCCTCTCTGTAGGCAACAGCAGCACTAGATACACCTAACGAGAGGGCCATCCAAGCTTCCCTGGCAAAAGTCTGCGCTAACCGCACTACCATTGTGGTAGCACACAGGTACAAGACTCCACGACGGGTGGATGGCAGCATGGGGCACTGCTGGTGTTACAGCAGGTTAACAGATTTCTTGACTTCCCAGGCTCTCAACTGTGGTCAATGCTGACCAGATCCTTGTCCTACAGGATGGCTGCATCGTGGAAAGAGGACGGTGAGATGTGCAGGATGAACAGGGCAGCTTTGGTGGGAGGGTGCCCCTCGCCTGTCCCCTCTGTGGGCCAGTGGCGAAACCCCTAACACTAGCCTCCTTGCCCCAGGCATGAAGCTCTGTTGTCCCAAGGTGGGGTGTACGCCAACATGTGGCAGCTGCAACAGCAGTGCCAGGAAGAAGTCTCTGAAGACACCAAACCTGAGCCCATGGCACAGTGACAATCCATGGCCTCTTCCCTCCAGAAGGCTAACTCAGGGGGATAAAATGTAGCCCTTACCCCTAGCTTATTTCATCCTGGTGTAGGGTGTGGTGCTAGCTGTTTGAGGGAAAGGGACCTTTTAAAAAAGCATTTTTTTGGGAAATAAAAGTGTGGACTACTTAAGGATCACAGTAGCTTTGTGTGGGGGCAAGGGACCCTTCAGATTTTTCTGTTTAGTGTTGGAAAGGAAAAACAACACTTGTATGTCTTACTGACTGCCAAGATCTTTATTCTTGTCAGGCCCCTCCTTGCCCACTGCATGTAGGGGGTAGCCTGAGGGTAAGAGGGGTAACATGTCAAAGGGGTTTGAGAGCAGGCCCTGGCCAGCCCCCACCAAGGGCCAGTAGTTCCCAGCCACTCTTTCCCTGAAGCCAGAGCCAGCAGGGCCTTTCTAGGCTCAGTTTGGCAAGCTTTCTGCTGACACTCTCCTGAAGCGGCCTCCGCCTCACTGCTGCTTGTCTTCCTCCAAGCTGCTCTGCGCCTCCTCTCCCTGTGTACCCTGGAGGTGTGAGGGCCACAGTCCTTCTCAGCTGAGCCTCCCTCCCCAAGCCCAGGACCCTAGCACAGGCTGCAGTTGGATGGCTTCAAGCTGCGGCTCTGCGCCTGGAGCAAGAAAGGAAGGAGGAGACGGTGCAAAGTCAAGGAAAAGAGAGAGCAGGCCTTGTTTTAGAGTGCAGACTGGGCTGCTCTCACAGTGAAAGCAAAAAGAACCATCCCAACACTCCACCACTCAGAAGAAACCCCCTGCCCAGTTCTTACCGCTAGTGCAGGGTCCCGTTTGTACCTCACCATCCTCATACCTGCTGCTGCCGGTACTCCGCCTCGCTGGCAGAGAGGGCTTGAGCTAAAGCCAAGTCTTCTTCCTCCTGAGAACTGGAGGGAGTAACAGGTTAAGTTGGCCTATAATAATACCTAACATCTGAGCACCTGTTTTGTTAGGTATCCCCGTGCTGAGCACCTCTGCGTCTGACCTCACAGTAGATGTTATGTTGTTCCCATTGTATAGAGGAAGTTAGTTCCTTGGGGGTTAAAGAGCTTGTGAAAGGTCATATGGTTCATTTAATTTTTTTTTTTGAGTCAGTGTCTCACTTTGAGAGCTTGTTTGGAGGTTCTAGCAGGAAAGCACAGCTACTTGTATAGCCTTGACCAAGGAAACAGTCCTCCTCTACTGGGGGTGGTCATCTTTGACCAGAGTGTGCAACTTTAGAAGGGACCGCAGATGGAGCGGTGAGGGAGGAAGGGGACTGGCGATCAGTGGAGTGACAGATGTTGCAGCCCAATCAACCTCATATCCCAGGGTCTCACTTTGTAGTATAAGCTGGCCCTGAACTCATGGTGATCCTTGTGCCTTAGCCTCCCAAGTGCTAGGATTATAGCTGTATGCTACAATGCCCAGACAGCTCATCTTAATCTTGAGCCCTATTTGATTCCTGGTACCCCCCGCAAAAAAAAGAAATCAGCAATCTTGAGCCCAAGTTCCTGTATCTTGCTGTGGGTTGATGTGGTCCTACCTCCAAAGTGATCCCTTGCCCACATCCTACCCTCTTTTCTATCAGAGTAGATACCTTGGGACCTGTGGTTTGGTCTCTGCCAGGGATAATTCCAGGGCACGCTGCAGAGCCTCATCCTCACTCTGCAAAGGGGAAAAGAAGACAAATGGCTTTGGACTCTATACTCTTTTGTGGGTTTGCTTCTGTCCATGCAACCTCTGCCCAACTCACCAAGCCATTCTGCAAAGCAATCACTGGAGGGGCTGTCCGGGATGGAGACTGGGTTGTGGCTCTGTGGGAGATATTCAAGAGGCTGAGGTCAGAGATAGAAGGGGTAAGAAATGGAGAGGTGCAGTGGGCAGGCCTACCTGCTGGGAGAGATAGAAGGAGGTGAGGTCCGACTTGGGCTGGGGACGGGACTTGCAGAAGCTTGGCTTTGTGCTCTGGAGATGGCAGCAAATCTGTAGGGAAGAGAGACTATTGGCATACCTCCAAGCACATGACTTACCCGGGAGTCAGGAGAGAAGTTCCTCCAGACAGTGTGGAAAGCCATATACTCGAAAACTTAAAAAAGACTCCCCTGGCCAATAGGGACAGGGCTACAGCTTCCCAATTTGTAAGGATAGAGGCTGAGTTGGCTCCAAAAGCGTGGGAGGTTCCCAAAGGCCAGGAGGAGACCCCGGGGGGCAATTACCCTGCCCGACTGGTTGGGTACCCCTCCCCAGCGCAGTCATGGTCCAGTGGGTGACGGTGCTTGATGCAGAAATTTCGGCCACAGCGTTCACAGGTCAGTTTCATCATCTCTCGCTGCCGGCAGCCAGAGCGTTCACACTTATTGGTGAAGATCTGAAGTAAAGGAGAAAGGTTTGTGATCAAGTTGCTAGCCCTTCTCCAGCCCCATCACTGGAGCTAGATGTTTAGGTTTCCAGGAGGCATCTACAGTCCCAGCTGGATTGTGACTAATCAGTCCTACCATCACTCACCTTGCGTTTTTGCTGTGCTGGATCAGAGCGACAGTCTCTGTCAATGTGCTCTCCCACAGCCCGGTCAGGGGGCTCCCCTCTGGCCACAGGAACAGGCACATTACAGAGAGGACATACTGGTACCTGGATATCCTATAGTCAAAGGGCTGGGATCAGTCTAATCCACTCCCATTTAACACATCTCTGACCCTGAATTTGGAATATACCCCACCACCATCACAAATGTGCAAGAAAACACAATGTTCCCCAGTACCGAGCCTCGGGAAGCCAATAATAGGGGAAATGTGAAGCAGACAGATGCTGAGGATGCTGCATGCATCTGCACTCCACCCCCTTTACCCTCACGACCGCCCCCTCACCTTTTGGTAAGCAGATCCACAGTGATGCTGGGCGTAGGCCACATGGTCTGCGCAGAATATGCCCGAGCAGGCATCGCACTTGAGTGGTAGAAAATCTGCAAGGAGTGAGTTGGACTGCTGGTCCGTCTACTGGGACCTGGATGTCCTTCCCTCTCACTTGGGAAGGAAAACACCATCCCATTTGCAGCCCTCGCTAGAACACGCCTCGCCACGCCCCCTAGGCACCGCCCCCCGACTTCGAGCCCGCCCTTCTCAGCATTTCCAGTCCGGAAGCCCACCCTCCGCGCCCGACCTGGAGACCCTTGCCGCCCCGCCCCGCGCCCCCGCGCTCCGCCCCTCACCCAAGCGCTGACAGCTCGGCTCGGAACAGTGAGCTCCAAGATCCGGAAACTCCATCGCGGGGCCGGACAGGGCCTGCTGGGGGAAGCAGTCAGTCCTGAGCGTCCCTAGGGGTCCCGCCCCGGGTCTGAACTTCGACCCTGCACTCTAGTGGGTTCCCCGACCCGCCCCTTCCTCTCCCCCGCCCAGCCTGAGTTACCGGAGCCCCAGCGCCTGTGGCCCGCGGCTCCCACCCCTCCCTCGGCGCGCGGGCGCACTGATGTCACCACGCAGCGGGCGCGTCTGGCGCTGCCTCTGGCATCAGGGAAATTCAGCAGGCCGGCAGAGCTCCGCCCCTCTTCCGCGCGGACGAGTGATATGGAGGAATAGCTCTGGCTAGGATGATGTGGAGACTTTCACAGTTCGGTCTTCGGTCTGCTTCTCAGTCCACACCTTCCCCAGGCCAGTGTGTTCACCACCAAGGCTGCACTTTCTCCGAGCTGAGAACTCCTTCACTGACTATTTCTCTGAAGTGCAGATTCCACTCCAGAGCTGGAGAACTGTCCGGATTTCTGCTCTGAGGCCCTCCCTTCAGACTACTGCTCCTCCTCAGTCTGAGGATGCCCTGCTGGAATCTTAGGAGCTCCAGGTTAAGTTTTTGAGGGTTTTTGTTTTTTTTGTTTTTGTTTTTTTTGAGACTGTCTCGCTTCCTGTAAACAGGTAGAGAAGTAAGTAGAGCTGACCGTTTCCTCTGGAGTGGAGAGATACACCAGGCTGTAGTTGGAAATGGGCCCGTCTCTGCCGCTCAGTGTTCCTAGTATTTAGAACGATGGGGGCTGAGATCACTCCCCTCCGCGTGAGCTCCAGCAACACCCTAGGACCATTCACTACAACCCCAGAGCAAAGCACAGGCCTCATCTGCTCCCTCTCTTGCTCTTGAGCACCAAAGCCAAGTTTGTCTGTGCACCTGTGAGCTGTGCCTTTTCCGTCCTGGCACCATTGCTCTGCTCATGATCTTGAATAAATGTAACTGTTTTCTTTCATCATCAGGTGTACACTTTGCCATGCTTTGCTTGCCTTGCCCAAGAGCTTGTAATCCAACATTCCCCTTCGCCACTTTTGGCTGTTTCCCTGTGTCTGCTTCTTACATTTACAGCTCTAAGACCAGTGGAAATTATGATTTTCTTTCCTGGTTCCTCAGGCATAAGGCCTAGTCTCAGCTCTGAATGTACCCAGTTACCTTGGCTTGGGTCACCTGCCAAGCCCTGCTTGGTGACCTCCCCTGCTCCTGTCACACACATGCACACTGATTGAACTGCAGAGGCTTTAAGAAAAGCCCTGGGACAGAAATACTGAGGCTGGGCCTTGAGGTGAGAAGCCAGCCGGGCTCACAGGAACTGTGCACTGCAGCAACAGCTGAAGTCAGAGATGGGTCCAGCAGAGGTGGCACAGGGCACCAGGAGCACCTATTGTATTTGGTCAATTGTTTTCCTGGAATTTGGAACCAAAGCCAAGATAGTCAGCATTTAGAATATGGCTGAGGAGCTGGGGATATAGCTCAGTGGAATAAGCGCCTGCCTAGCAAGCGCAGGGTCCTGAGTTCAATCCCCAGTACCGCCAAAAAAAAAAAAAATAGAATATGGCTGAGCATGTAACATGCAAGCTATGGAACGGCCATCTGCCATATTGCCATACTGTCATAACAAGGGACAATAAGAGAGACTGTTACTTGTAATACCTGACTAATGTGACACAGTGAGCTAGCTCCATAAAAAGAGGTTGGTCCCAGCCAGGTGTGGTGGTGCACACCTATGATCCTAGCACTTGGGTGGCTGAGGTCAGTCTTATAGCTGACACCCATGGCCTTAAGACACATCATTACATGAGTTGTGTCACCTCCCCACATCTATAACCTCTAGCAAAGCTATAGCTAACCGCCCTTACTCCATTAGTATCACTTTTGTCTGTTTTGAGATAGTCATAGGTCATCCCCTATTAGAATCAACATATTGCACAATATGTTTGGGAAGTTCTCTGGGCACAACCTGATGTCAGGCTAATGACATGCTGGAGACTCTAGATCCAGATGTACTTAAGGGCCTACGCCATGAGGATTCAGCTTTGGCATAGGCCCTTTAGAAGGACAGTTACCAAAGAGCACATTGTGAATTCCAGAGCCACCATCTGTGATATTCAGCATCAGTTTTGTTAGCTTGCAACATGAAACTGCTAATATTTGACTTGTTTTAAACTTATAAAATGGCAGTTTCATATGGTTCAATTTTCTTTTTTTTTTTTTGAGACAGGGCCTTACTATGTATTTCAGGGTGGTCTTGAACTCACTATGTAGCCCATGCTGGCCTCGAACTTGCTTCGGTCTTCCTGCATCAACCTCTCAACTGCTGGGATCACAGGTGTGCACCACTGTGCCTAACTTCGTATGGTTTAATCTAATCTAAGCAGCACATGTCACTGGCAAGAATTATTTTTCTCTGACCTTCTATCTAATCCTCAGGCGTGGCTTTCAAAGCTCAGACACAAAAAACTCACTTGTATGGTTTCTGTATGGGAATATGGTTTAAAGTCCAGGCACCTTAAAGTCAGACATGCTGAGCTAGATGTGGTAGTGCACAGTTGTGATAGCAGCAATTAAGAGGCTGAAGCAGGAGGATCACTGCAAATTTGAGGCCAGCTTGGGCTATATGGTGAGTTCAAGGTCAACCTGAACTATACAGTGAGACCTTGTCTCAAAACAAAATATCAGATATCCCAGGTTAGTATTAGTCCTCAGATTTTCATTATTTTCACCTAATAATAGGAAGAAGAGGATGCTAGGTAGGATATGGGTTAAGCTGCTATAAGAGACTCAAAATAACAGTAGCATAAATTAAAAGAAGCTTCATGTCTTGCTTATGTAATAATTCAGGGCTGGGGTAACAGAAGGCCTCCTGTTTTGTTGCTCTTATCATCGCTAAGGTGTTGCTTTTCCATGTGGTCCCAGGAGAGTCCTTCCAGGCAGCACAATGCAAAGGGGAAGTACTCCTATCTTTTAAGGACCTGATCCTGAATCCACATACATCACTTCTAGGCACACATGGCGGTGGCCAGCACCTACTCACAAGATCATACCTGGTCCCAGGGAAGCTGGGAAATGTAGTCTTTATCTGGGTGGCCATTTGCCTAGATAAAATTTCAATTATTAAGTCAATGAAGAACAGATAGTCGGAAGACAACTAGTGTCACAAAAGGAAACAGAGGATGATCTTCATGATATTTAGTCCATTTTAATTTGACATAATGAGGCAGGAGTTAGATCACAAAGCAGCCAAGCGTGGTGGCACATGTTTGTAATCCCAGCACCTCAAGAGACTGAGGCAGAAGGATTGTTGAAAGTTTGAGGCCAGCCTTGGCTACAAAGTGAGTTGAAGCCTAGCCTATACTACACAGTGAAACCCTGTCTCAAAAAGACAATAAATAAATAAAGTCACAAAACAGCCAAGATCATGTAAGGCATTTATCCCATCTCCTGGGTTTTGAGAATCAGAACAATAGAATCCAGTCCCATTTTGTCAATCTCCTACTATGTGACACTCTGTCCTACAACGACTTCCCTACTCTCTGTCTTTTTTTTTTTTTTGGTACTGGGAATCGAACTCAGGACCTTGTACTTCCCAGACAGGTGCTTGTGCCAGGCAGGCACTTGTACTGAGCTATATTCCCAGCCCTAACTCTCTTCTTAAGGGTAAAAACTTGATTTTAATCATCACAGTCCAAGTTATTGTGTTTTGCATGAGTCTGCAGCCACAGGGTGAGTCTTCAGTGGTCTAAGTCAGGGTTTTTCAAACTCTTGACCATTACCATGTTAGGAACTGCATTTTATACACAACATAAAGAAGGGCACAGTCACCACACTGACTCTACTTTGTTCATCTCGATTTCATTTGTTCCTGTAACTTTTTTCTCTTCTTCAGTCACTCTTGGTTGCAGGAATGGCAGATCCAATCGATAGACATCTTTATAACAAGGAAACGAAACTACTCCAAGTAATAGCGAGCTAAGCAGGAGTAATCAGCCCTTATAGGAATCAGTTGTTCCCAAGCAGCAATTACCCTATGGCATGAACAAAGGTATCCCCTAAAAAAGAGCTGTCCCCTCACAAAGGTCCTATAATTGTGTCCTTGAGTGATGATGGCTTTCCCAGAGCCAGATAGTCCTGAGGTACAGATCAGGCAGGCCACAGCTGGACCAGCAATACCTACTCCACCAGCTATGCAACCCCTGAGCTACCTCCAGCCCCTGCCATTGCTCCCTTTTCTCTGAAGTACCAAAGCTTCTATCAGCCCCTCAAAGACAGATCTGGAACCTCTTTATCTGTGCTTCCCAGCATGGCCATGTTGATTAGAGCTCTTTTTCTGCCCTTTGCCCCATTTGGCAGCGTAAGTGGCATTTTAGGGAGAGTGGCTGAGCCTGCTCTGTGGGGAACCCTAAGCCAGAGCTTTTGCCCTAAAACCCCAGTAACAAACACACACATAGAGGTACAACCTTGATACCTGATCTTATGTTTGATGTAGTCTCATATTCTACTCAATTCTGTTTCATTTAAAAAAAAATTCTAGTTGGCCTACACCACTGACTTACATCCCACCATCCCATTAATTAGCTGAAAACTGCAGCTTGGAAAAAAACCTCAACTGCTCTGAGTCAATTCAGTTTTTCTCATTCCTTTCAGGTAAGGCATGTGGCACAATCTGTATATGAAAGAAAAACGTGTCCCCAAATTGTAAAAAGACAAAATGCTAATTGCTCTGTTTTTTTTCATACTGAGGATAGAGCCTCCCCCATCCTACCCCCCTTTTCTTGAGACAGGCTCCTACCACGTAGTCCAGGTTGGCCCTAAACGCACTCACAGCAATCTTCCTGCCTCAGCCTCCTGAGTGGGATTACAGGCATGCATCACTACACTCAGCTCTTTTTTCTTTTAAGACAATTTTTCACTAAGTCACTAAACTGCCCAGGTTGGACTCAAAGTAACAATTCTCCTGCCTTAATCACTCCGTCTTTGCTGTGATTATAGGCATGGTTCTTTGTTTGTTTTGCTTTATTTTTATGCTACTAGGGAACAAATACAAGGCCTTACACATACTAGGCAAGTGCTATACCAGCGAGTGACAACCCAGGCCTCTCTTTTTAAAAAAAATACAATATTAGAGGTTTTCTAATAAACCTACTTGATCTTTGTCTGATACTCTTGAAAATCATAACTGTCATCATAGAATATTTGGCTAACAACCTATCACTGATAAACACAGAATTTATAGCTCTATAATGTCAACCTGCAGAAATCAATACAATGTTGTTCTTCGACTCTGAAGAGATATTAACCCCAAATGTATTATAGGTTTTTTGTTATTGTTTTTTCCCTGTAGAATGTCAATCAACTTGACATTTAAACTACTAATTCTTTTATTTTTTTGGTATATCTATTTCTTTCTTGAAAATGCTCAGGGAATGTTTTATGTGCTTTACTGGTTCTCTCATCAACAACTGACTTTAGTAAAATGCTTGTATGTGCATAATATCTATTTGAATGACAATTTATTTCTGCTCTGGAAATTACCTGTGACATTCAGCACTGTGACATTCAGCTCGGGGAACCTTGAGTGGCGCAGACAAAACACAGGTGAGCACTCTCTCTTCCCCAGCTCCCACTGGACAAATGCCTACATAACCACATGTACAAAGAACATGAAAAATTAAATCTTCAGAGTTGTATCTTGAGCACCTGCCAGGATGGGGTGTAGTGTGTGGTGCTGTTGTTGCTGTATTTGTAGCGATGGGCATTGAGCCCAGGGCCTTGAACAGCTTGCTAATGATAAGTAAATAAAGTCAGTCACACCTGACTTCAGCTTCAGCAAGTTTAACCCAGCTCTAGCACTGACTTCCACCCTCAGCGCTTCACGGAATGTTTTAACTGCCACACCAGACTTACCTAGGAGACTCTGCAACCCCAAAAGAGTGCATTTCTTCTCCTGGTATCCCTTCTCAGGCACAACGCTTCCCCCCATTTCCCAGACAGCTGTTTGTGCTGACTAGTATCACAGGGGCTCTCTATAGGCTGGTACTGTCTTCCCGAGATTTAACAAGAATGCTGCACAAACCAAAGTCACCACTCATACATTGTCTGGATGTAGACACTTTATTTCCTGAATAAGGGAATAGAGAACATTGAGTGACATCCAACATTTTGCAGCTCGTACAGCTGTTTCAGAAGGTATCAATTAACAACTGAGCAATGTGTAAATCCCTTTTACCAAAGACAAACAAAGCACACCAAGATCTGCCAAGCAGCTCTGTGCACCGGCTATGAGTAACTCAGAGCCACAGACTCTCTGTGGAAGGACGGATATCAACTCCTTCACAAATGAGCAGAGTGCCCATAGCCAAAGACGTCTGACTTCAGCTTCAACAAGTTTAACACAGACAAGGCCAAAGGGAGTTTGGTCAGAAATGCTGTCTCGGCTTTGATTCTGTGCAAACAGGTTGATAGAGACTAAGTTATTTACTAATGGAGACAAGATCTAGACTCACATTTATGTGTTGCTTTACATCTTATGTTCTTTCTTTCCATTATACAAAATCACTTCCTAAAAGTTTACTCTATAGCCAGCTATAATAGCGCATGCCCATAGTCCTAGCACTCAGGAGGCTGAGGCAAGAGGATCAGAAGTTCAAGCCTCTCTTAGACTACATATCTAGACTGTGGCCCCCTAAAAAACTACTCTATGATCTCCTTAGTAACTGAAAAGAGGAGTTTTCTTCTCCTTTTCCTTTATCATCATCATCATCATCATCATTGCTGGCAGTACTGGGAATTGCTGAGGTACTTCCTCAGCCCTTTCAAATTCTTTTTTAAAAGATAGATTCTATTTAAGTTGCCCAGGCTGGCCTTGAATTTGCAGTCCTCCTGCCTCCGCCTCCCAAGAAACTGGGATTACAGGTGTGCGCCACCCTACTCAGCTACAAAGAGGAATCTTAAGTGATGTTTTTTCCCACAGTGGTTGTGGAAAATTGCTTCATGGATTGTCAATAATCAAACATCTATTATCAGCAGGTACTAAAATAATCTAAGTGAGATAACCAGGATAGGGAAGCTCTTTGAGTGAAGCTGGCTTCAGATTCCAGAGCAAGTTGGCATCTCTACCTCTGCTGAGGTTTGCCTTGGTCTCTCTTGCATGCATGATGTACAATATTTGTGACAATACCTGGCCACTTGTCCTCAGGTGTTCCAGCTCTCCTGGGAATTAATTTTAGATTCCTAGTTTAAGCAAATATTGTAGTTCAAACTCATGAGTTTGCAGATTGCTAAGTGATTTTATATACATAACATTTAATTCAGTCTACTAAATATTAACTGAGCCGTGTCAGACCTTATACTAGGACCTGGCTAGTGCAGGTAGATAACTGATGGTCCTTACCCCCAAGCTGTTCAGTGTCTGATAGTAAAGATACATGAACAACTAACTCAAAGGGAGAAGTGCCTAATGCAGGGCGTCTCAAACATTTTCAACCTGATTTCATTATTTCAAAAAAATCATGTTGCTGAAGGTCCACTTAGTGGATTTCATGAACCCCTGATTTCATGACCCCTAGTTTAAAAACCATGTTCTAATGGATGCACAGAAGGCCATGGGACATGGAAATGGGAGGTAGTATTGCTCAGGAATGAGGACGGGGAAGAGCGAGTGTTCTTTTTTGTGTTTTCTTTTGTTTTTTTGAGAAAGGGTCTTCCTATGTAACCCAGGCTGACCTTGAACTAACCATGTAGCCCAGGCTGGTCTCAAACTCACAGTGATCTTCCTGTCTCAGCCTCCTGAATGATCGAATTATAGGTGTATGCCACCATGCCCAGTGCAGTGTTCTGCAAGAAGCAAAGGAGCCAAAATTCTATCTAGAGCAAGGACACGGGGAAACACTGAAAATAAGATTGATTATCCTCACCAACAGAGGCACAGAGGAGACCGAATGCAGGGCTCAGAAGGGCTGGGCACAGTGGCACCTGCCTATAATCTCAGCATCCTGCAAGTTCAAGTCCAGCAAGAGCAATTGAATGATTTAGTGAGATGCTGTCTCAAAATTTTAAAAAGGACAGTGGGCTGTGTATGTAGCTTAGTATAGAAGACCTGGTGTCAGTTAATAGTCACACACACACACACACACACACACACACACACACACAGAGTCAGGAAGGTGGAAGCAGGACTTCCTGTTAAGTATGAACTGAATGTGTGCATTTTACATTTGCTTTCTTCCCAAATCCCACTAAAACAACAGTGAGGGGGGGAGCAGACAGGAGGGAAGGAATCCGGAGGGAACTGACAAGCCCGTTTTGGAAGCTGTAGAGCTAATGGAAGAGAGATAACTGACTGGTGCTTCAAGGAAGCTGAAACCTCAGTGCAAAGGACAGGGGTCTGGCCGGTGTGGACCAGCTGAGCGCCCAGGGAGGGGAAGGCTCAGGATGAGGGGCACCCAGCCCCTGTGAGGGTGGGGCTGGGAATAGGTGGGTGAATTATAACCAGGTTTATTTTGGTTCGTGGTTCTG
This sequence comes from Dinomys branickii, assembly GCA_004027595.1. NCBI lineage: Eukaryota > Metazoa > Chordata > Mammalia > Rodentia > Dinomyidae > Dinomys > Dinomys branickii. The sequence goes on along the minus strand of PVLD010003327.1, from coordinate 106,551 downwards.
GGCCACGGTTGAGGCCCTGTAGCTGGTGATGCTCCTCCTGCTGGCAGAAGCCCAAGGCTGCAGGAAACAGGAAGCGCAGGAAAGACCTGGCCAAGCGGGATTTTATAATAGACCCGCTTTCAATATAGCCCTTTAACCCTTGGAATGAATTCATTGATCCATTCATGAGGGCAGAGCACTAATCTCCTCTTTAAGGTGCCACCTGGCTCTTCTTCTTAATATCTCATAATGAGGATTGTGTTTCTCTTCTTTTTTTCTTTCCAGTAGTGGGGATGGAACCTAAGGTTTCACTGTTTGTTTGTTTTTTTTTAAAGGCCCTGAGTTGCATCCCCAATCCTGGTGCCTTTACTGGGGATGGAACCCAGGGCCTTTACATCCCCAGCCCTTTTAAATTTTGAGACAGTCTTTCTAAGTCACTAAATTGCCCAGACTGCGCTCAAACTTGCAATCCTCCTGCTTCAGCTGTCAAGAACGCTGGTTTACAGGCTTGTGCCACTATGTCAGCTTTCACTTTGGCCTCAAAGAGTGAGAGAGTTAGCCAGGCGGGAAGCAGAGAAGCATGTTCCAGACAAAGACACAAATGTCAAGGAGTGAGGAGTGAAGATAGAATCACAAATACTATGCTTGTTCTGTTTGGAATATGTTGTTGGACCATGCCAGGTGTGGGGGCGCATGCCTGTAATCCTAGCACTCGGGAGGCTGAGGCAGGAGATCGTTGCAAGTTCAAGGCCAGCCTGGGCTACAAAGTGAGTTTAAGGCCAGCCCGAACTGCATAGTGAGACCCTGTCTCAAAAAAAAAAGGAATATGTTGTTGGAGAGGAAATAGCGATATTAAGTTGAACAGTTAGACAATTTTCATAGTATTTTGAAATAAATGCTTATGAACATCTGTGCAGTGGGAAAACTGAGACTTAAACTCACTTCTTGATTCCAAGTTTACTATTCTTTCCATACAGCCATAGGGAAGTTGCTTCAAGGGGACATTTGGCAGTGTCTGGAGGGCATCCTGGTTGTCACATGGTAGGAGTGGGTAGAATGGAGTGGAAGACATCGCTGGCATCTCATGTGAAGCCAGCACCAAGGCTGTGGCAGAACATTCTATAATGAACATGAAGCCACTACCACCAAAGAATTGTCTGGCCCAAAAGGTCAACAGGACTGAAGCTGAGAAACCTGATTAAGGTTGAAATTTAAAACTAGAGTTTTTCTAGTCCCGTGTAGTGGTACACGCCTGTAATTCCACCACTCTGGAGGCTGAGGCAAGAGGATTGCTGAGATCTGAGGCTAACCTGGGCTACAGATTGAGTTCAAGGCCAGCCTGAACTACATAGTGAGACCCTGTCTCAAAAAACCAAAACTGAGTAAATAAAACTAGAGCTTTTTTCCTTTTTTTTTTTTTAGTAAACCCAGTTTATTTACATAATCTATAAATAATCTATATTATTTACATAATCTATATTTTGCATGTTGATGTACTCAGTGTAATAAACAAAGGCAAGCACTAGCTTATTTTTTGAAAATGGCTTTATATACCTAGAAAGAATTTTTTTTAAAGAGTTAACTATATCCCTACAAATTGCTATGATTTAAAACAACCATAGAAAATTTAAAAATTGGGCTGGGGATATAGCTCAGTGGCATAAGTACCTGCCTGGCAGGCACAAGGTCCTGAGTTTGATCCCCAGTACCGCAAATTAATTAATTAATTAATTAAATAAAAATAAATAAAAATGTAGTTGTAAAGCCTCCAAAGACCTTTTATTGTTTACAAATAGGTAAAATTAAAACTAGCCTTTTAGTACTGTAGCTGACCAGTATACTTTTAATCTTATTTCATTTTATTTATTTATTTACTTATTTATTGTTTTGAGACAGGGTCCTCCTATGCAGTTCTGGTTGGCCTTGAACTCACTTTATAGCCCAGGCTGGCCCTGAACTCACAACGATCCTCTAGCTTCAGGCCCTCAAATGCCAGGATTACAGGCTTGCGCCACCATGCACAGATTTTAATCTTATTTTAATAAACTGAGAAAACAAGAACAAGTATACATTATCACAACGCTCAAATTCATAGGCAACTTCAATATTCCTTAATGTTAATAATACCTTAAAATTTTTATGAATAGTGCTGTGTACACAGTAGGTGGTAGATAAATGTGACATATAGAAGTGTTTATAGTTCAGGGCATCTACATTCATTCAGTCTTTACTTTATAATACATCCTTGTGAGGATAAAAATGAAAGAAGACAGCTTTCTTACCATATTTAACATTTTCAGAAAACATTGAAATATTTGTGTAGAATAATTCTGCCTATAGTCAGACATATAGACCATCCTTTTAACTCAAAGAAATAGTAATTTAAAAACATTGTTTGCTTTTTTAGCTGGGCATGGTGGCACCACCTGTAATCCCAGCACTCAGGAGCATTGTCGCGAGTTCAAGGCCAACCGGGGCTACAAAGTGAGCTCAAGGCCAGCCTGAACTGCATAGCGAGACCCTGTTTCAGAAAGACAAAAATAAATAAAATAAATAAATAAAATAAAACAAAAAACTTTGTACGTTCTTTCTATGTATTTACTCAGGGGACAAGTAAATGCATATTTATATACTGTGTCCAAATAAACTACAAATTTCAAAAATTGAAACAAAGTGAACTCAAGACTCAGTGTCTTGTCTTTTCATTTTGAGAAGATTTTAAAATAAAAATGTCTCCAAACCTAAAGTAATTGACCTTTCCCCTAATTTTTAACTTGTATATTAACTATGTACTTACTGTATTTTGTTTGGCCAAAATGACAAAATGTGGCCAGATGCTGTGGTGCATCCCAGCACTCAAGAGGCTGAGGTAGGAGGATTGCTTAGGGTTTGAGGCCAGCCTGAGCTACAAAGTGACTTCAAGGCTGGCCTGAACTACATAGTGAGACCCTGTCTCAAAAAGACAATAAAAAAGACAAAAGAAAAAAGAAAAAAAAGAAAAGCGGAAAAAAAAGAGACAAGCTGGGCGTGGTGGCACATGCCTGTAATCACAGCACTTGGGAGGCTGAGGCAGGAGGATCATTGCAAGTTGGAGACCAGCCTGGGCTGCAAAGTAAGCTCAAGGCCAGCCTGAACTGCATAGCAAAACCCTGCCTAAAAAAAAAAAAAAAAAAAACAGGAGCCAAAGTGTCTACTTAAAAGCATTGTCATGTAAGCCAGAAAGGGGTGTTTTAGGGAAGCATGTCCTACCGTGGCACCAAAATGTTCTAACACTTAACATATGAATCAAATTTGTGGCCTTATGAGGTAGAATAGCCATTTTCACAGTAGCATTCTATGATCACAAAGGTGTGATAGAGTGAGCCCTTACTGAACATACTGATACAGAAAAATAAAAACTCCCAACCTGAACGATATCCAGGACAAGTTCGAGTTCCTGTTCTCTAAAGTCGAAGAATTTTAGGAACAACGGAAGTTTAACAGTAGAATATGTTTATTAAGGGAAAGAAAGCTTCTGTCCAAGAGAGGGACAGAAGAGGGGCTCGAGTAGCTTACCTCCAAGACTGTCTTTCCTAGGGACTTTTATAGAGCAAAACCACGAGGAGAGGCGGGTCCAAGGTAGGGGAAAAATGGACAAAACTATGGTCAGCCAATAAGAATTGTTCAGGTAAAACTGATTAAATTGGGATCAAATGGGGAAGCAAGTCATGCAGCAAGTGGGCGTGAACACAGAACGGGGGCTTTTCCTGTAGGGGGCTGGGTCAGGGGCTCTTCAAGATGATCGCTACCTATTTAGAATAATCCCTGTTTACACCTACGGGGGTATGTGGGTGAATTTGTTTAGTCTTTTTGTCTTGAGGTGTGGCCCACAGGTATCTTATCTTGTCTTTCACGTTGGCTCCTTCCAGGGCCTGGCCCTGTATGACTGCCTGTAATATTTCTATCTAACTCAGCGGCCTATAACAATACCAGGGGAGGTTATTTCCTAACTGCCTCCATGAAATGCCAGTATGGGGAATTTATATCTCAAAAACATGATAGTGGAAAGTAACTCATTTTACAGATGCATAAACTGTGGGCCATTAAAGTTAATTTCCTAATAGTAGAGGTACAAAGGCATTTTTGGAATAAGTTTCAATATCAGTCAGCATTTCTTCTGATATTCAGTTAATGATACTGTTCAGAAAATACAACACCACCAAATAGAACTGCTTGTCAACTGATTAAGAAACTTCAGTATATTCCAATAAACAACATAAGGTTTAGGAATGTCTGCTTTAAGGGATTTAATTTTTGCATATAAAAAAACCAAAGAACATTTTACTGTGTATGATAGGGCAGTAACACGTGTTTTTTAGATATGAACAAGAAAGGGCAAGTTTTAAAGCTTTGGGTCCGAAATTTAGATAGAATTTACAAATAATCTGAGTTACCAATGTAATGCTTTTTTGTTTTCTTCTGAGATGGGGTCTTGCTGTGTAGTTCAGGCTGGCCTTGAACTCACTATGTAGTTCAGGCTGGCCTCAAACTCATGGTAATTCTCCTGCCTCAGCCTTCCCAAGTGCTAGGATTACAGGCCTGTGCCACCACACCGGGCTTCAATGTAATGCTGATATAGTCACAAACAGAAAACAAGAGCACTGGTGAATAATCTCATCAAATGGGGGCATCTCCATGAATTTGTTCTAAGGTTTAAAATTCACTTCAAAGTCAGGACAGAACTATCTAGATCCTATGGCCTCAGCAGTAGCACCCATATAGCTGGAAATACCCAGCAATATGAGAGAACTGAAGATTTAGAGAGGTGAAACCTCTTCTGGAATTCTGCATCAAAATGTTCTGCAATCCATTCTCAAGAACTCAGTTATTGCATGGAATCAAATAATATCTAGAATTAAAAGGCTTAGGTGGCTAATTTGGTTATTAGATTGCAGAATTTGTCAGTTATAAACTGGAGCTTTTCAAATGGGTGTGGTGGCACACGCCTGTAATCCTAGCACTCAGGAGGCTGAGGCAGGAAGATTGTTGTGAGTTTAAGGCCAGCCCGGGCTACAAAGTGAGCTCAAGGCCAGCCTGAACTGTAGACCCTGTCTCAAAAAGACAAACAAACAAACAAAAAACTGGAGCTTTTCTAAGGCTGGGATGTGGCTTAATGGCAGAGTGCTAGCCTAGCATGTGTGAGACCCTGGATTTGATCCTCAGTACTGTTTGTTTTTTCTTTAAAGTTAAATTAGAGTTGTTCTAGCCAGGCACACTGGCTCATAGTCTGAGGTACTCTGGAGGCTAAAGTGGGAAAATCCCTGGAGCCTAGGAGCCAGGAGTTCAAGACCAGTCTTTGTCTCAAAAAAAAAAAAAAAAAGGAGCCATTCTGAGTTCAAATGCCAGTGTCAATAATTGTGGCTGCTAGGGATTGAAAGATCAGAACACATTGACTTTATTGGCATTTCCATAAGTATTTCATATAAAGCAGCTATTTTGTTTTGAGTCACTAGGGATTGAATCCCAGGCTTTGCTCACAATAAGCAAGCACTCTATTACTGAGCTACCTCCCCAGCTCAGTAATTTAATTTAATTTAATTTTTTAATTTTTATTTTTTTGTCTTTTTGAGACAGGGTCTCATTATGCAGTTCAGACTGGCCTTGAGCTTACTTTGTAGCCCAGGTTGGTCTCAAACTCGCAAGGATCCTTCTGCCTCAGCTTCCCAGGTGCTGGGATTACAGGAATGTGCCACCATGCCCAACTGTAATTTAATTTTAAAGCAAAATATTCAGCATTAGTAAAGTAAAATTAGCAGCCTGTGGTGGTGCAGGCCTGCAGTCCCAGCCTTCTGGGAGACTGAGACAGGAAGATCACAAGTTCAAGCACAGTCTGGGCAATTTAGCAATTTAGAGAGATCCTGCCTCAAAATTTAAAAAGGGCTGGGAATGTAGCATAGTGTGAAGGCCCTAGATTAAATCCTCAATACCAGAAAAAAAGTAAAACTGTTTGAAATATAAATGTTAGCTGGGCATGGTGGTGCACACCTGTAATTCTAGCATTCGGGAGTCTGAGGCAGGAGGATCAATGTGAGTTCAAGGCCACCATGAACTACACAGTGTGACTCTATCTCAAAAAAAAGAAAAAAAAATATATTTATATATAAATGTTTATGTATATATAACTAAATGTAAAAATATAGATTTGAAAATATGAATAGCATGCATTCTTTGTTATCATATAAGTAATAAAAGTGTGAGATTAAATACTGATAAATATAAAAATATAATCATAAAATTGAAAATAAAATTATTTGCTCTTTAAAAATAAGGTCTCTAGGGCTGGGCATGGTGGTGCATGACTATACTTCCAGTGAGGCAGGAGATTAGAACATGGCCAGCAGGCCTGGCAAGTGGGTATGACCTGTCAATCACAGAAATCCAGGCCACATTGGCCCAAGATGCACTTAGGACCAATCAGAAAGTGCTATCTTCAATTCTGGAATGAGACCAAGCAGACTTTTGATAGGAAACCTAGATCTGACCTCAGCCTGGGAGGTGGGAGACACAAAAGATGGCAGCCACTGACCTTGTCTCCTCTGTGCTCTTTTCTCAGCACCTGCTTGCGTTCTGCAGAACATACTTCTTTCTTACTTTTAATAAACGTAAAACCTCACCACGTTTTGTGCTTATTCTATCCAATTCTTTGTTCAGGCAATAAGAACCTAGAAAGAATCCCTATCGCTGTGGGCCCCATGGCTGCTCCACTGTGGGCCCCACGGCTGCCCTGCAGTGGGCCCCGATGCTGCTCTGCAGTGGGCCCCACGGCTGCCCCACTGTGGGCCCCGCGGCTGCACCGCAGTGGGCCCCGCGGCTGCCCCACAGTGGGCCCCACGGCTGCTCCTCTGTGGGCCCTGTGGCTGCTCCACTGAGGGCCCTGCTCAGGGCACCTCATGGACTGGACCCATAGCACAATGACAGGGTGGAGCCGGGCAGTCCGCTGTGAGCATAGGTGCTTTCCCACCTCCAACCATGGCAGTTTGTATACACCCATGTATGTTATAGTATAGTCTGAGGCAGCTATATCTCTTCCCAAGATGAGAGTCCAAGGACATAGATAAACCCAGGAGTACAGTTGTTATCACAGGGAAGATGACTGATTGAGTGGTAGGGCAACGGAGATGAGGGAGGAGAAAAATTGAATGATCAAATGGGCCATCGTCTGTGTAACTGAGTAACAAAGGTGAAGGTAACATTATGTAGGACAGCATCCAGAGCTAATTCCCTTCTATGTTCTCTATAATTCTGTATTTCCTCAATCATTTTTGTATTAACAGAAGTGAAGATAACTTTATATTATACAGCATCCAGTGCTGATTCCCTTCCATCTTCTCTATAATTTGGTATTTCCTTTAATGTTTTTGTGTTAACTAATGTGAAGATAACTATGTAATACAACATCCAGTACTAATTCCCTACTATATTCTGTATAACTTTGTATTTTCTGTATGGTTTATGGCTTTTTTGGTTCATATGTCTCCATTCTTTTGTCTTTGAAATAAAATTTTAAAAAAAATCCCTAGAAGGAGCCAACAGTACTCCAGGACCTCAGTAACATCAGCACTCTGGAGGCTGAGGTAGGAGGGTCCACCTCAAGTTTAAGGCCGGCCTGGGCTACATGGTGAGTTCAAAGCCAGTCTGAACTACATAGTGAGACTGCCACAACAAAACAAAAAACACTCAAAATAAGATCTCTTAAGAGAAATATATAAAGTTGTCTTTTTGAACAAAAATTTTTATGTATCACTATATGGATAAGATTTAAGAGTTTTTTGTTTTAAATTTATTTTTTGACAGGCTCTCACTATGTATCCCAGTTTGGCTTCACACAATCCTCCTGCCTCGGTCACCTGGGGGCTAGGATTATAGGTATACTCTGGCTTTTTGGTTTTATATTTTTGGTGACCTGTAGTTTCTTTTTCAAAGAGAACATTTCTGTTTTGCATCATCCATCATTTTCAATTTCATTTAGTATAGATTTAGATTCTGATGCAGAGAACCTAAATTAATTTTAGTGTCACACTGTTCCTGAGTCTACTTGTTTTAAGAGTCTTTGAACTAAAATAACTACCTTGCAGTAAAAGCTTTTTTTTTTTTTTTTTTTTTTTTTTTGAGACAGGGGCTCTTTATGTAGTTCAGGCTGGCCTTGAATTCACCATGTAACATAAGCTGGTAGGCTGGTCTTGAACTCACCGTGGTCCTCCTTCCTCAACCTGCAGAATGCTGATATTACAGGCATGTGTCACCACCCCTGGCAAAAGCTTCTTTTATCTGTTGGCGTTTTTTTTACTCCTCTTGATGTCTGTGGAATGTTCTGTGCTTTCTAAACAAATAAACCTATGCATTTTCATGGGGACTGAAGATAGTGCCAGGGCTGAGGTTCCGGAGGTAAACAGTTGTCCTCAATGCCCTTGGAAATCCTGTTCTTTCTGAACATGTGGCCTTACTCTACCTATTGCCTGCTGGAACTCTTCATATTCCTGTATAAAGGTCTACTGCTGCCCTATCCAGAGCCAACATGGTGATGCCCCTGATTTATCTTGGAAAAGAAGTAATCTGACTGTTCTTTGATACAAAGGGAAAGATATTGCTTGGCATGTGTGCCCCTGACCTTCCATCTGCAGCGATGGCTTCCTATTACCTGCTGCTGCAGACCTCTGCTCTCTGTCTAGAAGCCACCTGAACAGCATCCTGCTCTTCAGTGGCTCAGAGCTGCTGCTGGAGGTACCCACCCTGGCCAACTTCTCCAGTACAAACAAGATTTGAAGAGCAAAAATTTCAGCCCACAGCCCATCAAGCTGACACACACACACTCCAGCCCTTTTGCCCCAACCTAAGAAGTGGTGGGTCATGTTGTCCTGGGAAATGTCATGCAGCTTTTCATCAGCACTGACACTCGGGCATCCAGCCTGAGGAGGCCAATGGGACTGTCCTCTAGACCAGGACCATCCACCGAGAGACTCTCCTCCACTCCACTATAGGGAGGGGCAGGCTGGCCCTATTCTGGCCTCTGTCAGAGAATTACTGGTGGACCTCAAGTCCTCCTCTTTGATCACCAGGCCAGAGCATCTTGTGTGGACCATCGAGGCTCCGTAAATGCTGGGCCACACCTACCCCGCATGCACCCAGAGAGCATCAGGGTGGTGGTGCCCTCTCGCCACTCCTCCTTGAGGCTGACCTCTGGGACCTTTGTAGTAGCGCAGTTTTATTTTTCCACTCCGATCATGAAGCAAACACTCCTATAATAAATATGTATTTTCTGTTAAAAAAGAACAAAAAACCTATGTGTGTTCAAACATTTAAGGCAGTACTACTTTACCTATAAATAATCCAGATTTTAGATTTTTTTTAATATTGAAAGAATGACCTTACCTTGCATAAAATTCTATTTTGAAACTGGGTAAGGTGAAGCATATCATATAATCCCAGCCTATAATAGCTCTGAGAGACTTAGGCAGGAAGACCACAAATTCAAGCCCAGCCTGAGCAACTTAGTGACTTGATGAGATCCTGTCTCAAAATAAAATATACTAAAAAGTTAAGTGGGAATACAGTGAAAAGGTCCCAAGTTAAATATCCAGTACTATAATATATACATACATACATATTAAATATTTATAAAAATGTAAAAAGAGGGCACTGGGATATAGCTCAGTTTGATGGTCCCGGGTTCACTCCCCAGTACTGTGAAAAAAAAAATCCCAGGTGTGGTGGTACACACCTGTGATCCCAGCAATAGGCTGAGGCAAGAGGATCACAGAAAGTTCAAGGCCAGCCTGGGCTACATAGTAAGTTCTTTGTTTTTTTTGGTCTTTTTGAGACAGGGTCTCGCTATGCAGTTCAGGCTGGCCTTGAGCTCACTTTATAGCCCAGCCTGGTCTGTAACTCGCAATGATTCTCCTGCCTCAGTCTCCTGAGTGCTGGTATTACAGGCATACTCCACCACACCTGACCCTTTTTTTTTTTTTTTCTGGTCAACATAGTAAGTACAAGGCCAGTCTGAGCTATGAGATCTTGTTTCCAAAAAAAAAAAAAAAAGAAAACCCAAACATGGTCATTTTCCACGTGTTTATATTGTTCATAGTAGTTAGCTTTTTGTCCTTGGGACAAAACAGTTAACATACATGGCTTCTATTTATTTATTTGGTAGCAGGAATCAAACTCACAACCTTGTGCTTGCCAGGCAGGCGCTTGTGCCACTGAGCTATACCTCAGGCCCCATACCTAACTTTTAAAAGGAGAGATTTTTAGTTCATGGTTTCAGAGGTTTTGGATCATGGTCAGCTGGATCCAAGGTAGAAAGAGCATGGTAGAGGAGCTCGGCAGAGGAGAGCTGCTCACCTCACAGCAACTGGCAGCACAGAGCAGAAAGAGTCTGAGAAGAAGGGGCCAGGGACAAAATACAGACCTGAGGTTACACTGCCTCATGCCCTGCTTCCTCTGACGAGGCCTCACTTCCTGACAGCACATTCAGCTATGGGCTCAGCAGCAGATCAGCTGGTTGAGAAGCCCAGTGTCTCACAATCCAGTCACCTCTCCAGGAGCCTTTGAATCCAGTCAGCTTGATGATTAAGATGAAATCAACTGTGGTAGCACTCACCTGTCCTTTTAGCACTCCAGAGGCAGAGGCACAGGAGTTCAAGGCCAGCCTGAACTACAGAGCAAGCCCGTCTCTCCACCCAAAACCAAACCAAACCAAACCAACAAAATATTAACTGGCACATTCTTTATTATTATCAGCAGAGTTTTTTATTTGTTTATTTGTATGTAGTTCAGGCTGACTTTGAACTCATGTAGCTGAGGCTGACCTTGAATTCAAAGCAATCCTCCTGCCACATCCTCCAGAGTGCTGGTATGCACCATCATGATTGGGTCTGTATTATTTATTTATTTATTTGAGACAGGGTCTCATTATGTAGTCCAGGCTGGCCTTGAACTCATTATGTAGACCAGGCTGACCTCGAATATCTGGAGATCTTCCTGCTTCAGTCTCCTGAGTGCTGGGATTAGAGGCATGTGCCACCACACCCAGCTTTATTATTTGTTTTAATGTGTAGATCACCAGTTTAAATTCTATGATATCGTTTAATACGATTTCCAGGTAAGCTTGATGTGGTGATTTTATAGTACGTTCACAAAACTGGGAGTGGTAACATATACTTGTAAACCTATGTCCTCAGAAAACTGCGACACAGGATTGTAAGTTCAAGGCCAGACTGGGCAACTGAACATGACTGTCTCAGGTGGGCATAGTGGTGCACACCTGTAATCCCAGCACTTGGAAGGCTGAGACAGAACAATTGCTGTGAGTTTAAGGCTAGTCTGGGGTATGTAGTGAGCTCAAATTCAGCCTGAACTAGATAGCAGGACCCTGTCCCAAAATAAACAAAACAAACAAAGACTCTCTCAAATAAAAAAGGGTGGGGTCTCTCTAAGTGCTCCTTGGATTCAGTTCCCAAACACACACACACACACACACACACACACACACAGAGAGTCCACAAATTCTTTGATAATCTCTCTTCAACTAGAAGAGCTTAGGGTGGGATGTAGCACAGTGGTAAAGCATGTATCTAGAATGCCGATGGCCTTGAGTTGGACCTCAATGCAGTTGAAAGAAAAAGAAAAAGAGGTGGAGTTTAATTTTCTTCACCTTGAGTAGGAGCAAAACTCAGGACTTGATTCTGACTGTGTCTGAGTGCTAGAGGGCAACTTGGGCACAGAAAGTTTGTGACTTCCTTCTTGCTCCACCTTGGATGAGCTCTGGGGAGGGTAGCAGTTATGTATGCTGTGCTGACTCCAGCACCCATATAAAGAGGTTATTGTCTCTGTATGGCCTTTTGCTAACAGCATGTGGGAAGTGTGGCTTGTAGCCAACTGCCACTTGAGGGAGCCATCTTGGCAGCAGCTCCTCCAGAGCAAGCCAGAGCCAACTTCAGGTGATGGCTGCTCTGCAAAGTCAGGGGTGTGGGGAGCAGCTAAAGCTAGAGACTGATCACATACGCAGGACTGGAGCAAGGCTGGTCCCAAGAACAAAAAGCACCCGGATGAGCCATGTGAACAAGCTGATCCCTTCAAGAGAACATTCAAGCCCTTAGACTACCATGCAAGCAGGTTGCTAGGCAGAGGGGTGTCATATGACATCAACCTGTCCAGTGTATAAATAAATGCACTACAGTGGTTGAGAACCTCAGCTTTCTATTTTATGACTCTCGTCTTTATTTCTTTATCCTCCACCACGCTTCATCTTGAGAATTTCTGAGAGCTGCACTGGGCCAGGCACATGGGGCTCCTTAAAGCAGAACTACTCTGCTAAGCTTCTGGATTCCTGATCTTCAGAAATGGAGGATCGAGGATGCAGCTCAGTGGTAGAGCATGGGCTTAACATGAGTGAGGCCCTGAATTCAGTCTCAGCACTGCCAAAAAAAGTACAAGGAAATGTTTATTTTAGGATACTAAATTGTGGAATAATTTATTATGTAATAGAGACCGCCACTATGCCTGCATGGGTAACTTATAAACAATCAAAGTTACTGCTCACAGTTCTAGAGGTTGAGAAGTCCAAAATCCACAGTCCAGTAGGTGTGGTATCTGGTTAGGGCCAGTGTGCTGGAATGGTAGAGGCAAACAGGGTTCCTTAAGCCTTTTCTTTGCATTTTTGTGCTTGTTGTTTGTTTGTTTGTTTTTGAGATAGGGTCTAACTATGTAGCCTTGAACTCACTGTGCACAGGCAGGGCTTGAACTCCTGGTGATCTTCCTGCCTCAGCCTCCTAGATACTGAGAGTACTGGGACACTGGGACTATAGGCATGCACGACCATGGCTAGCAGGTGTAAAACAAGGAGTAATACGAGAGCGAGAGAGACAGAGAGACAGAGAGACAGAGAGAGAGAGACAGAGACAGAGAGAGACAGAGACAGAGACAGAAAGAGACAGAGACAGAGAGAGAGACAGAGAGAGAGAGACAGAGAGAGACAGACAGAGAGAGACAGAGAGAGACAGAGACAGAGACAGAGAGAGACAGAGAGAGACAGAGACAGAGAGACAGAGACAGAGACAGAAAGAGACAGAGACAGAGAGAGAGAGACAGAGAGAGACAGACAGAGAGAGACAGAGACAGAGACAGAGAGAGACGGAGACAGAGAGAGACAGAGAAAGACAGAGACAGAGAGAGACAGAGAGAGACAGAAAGGTAATTTAGTGATAGAACACTTGCCTAACATTCTCAGGACCTGAGTTCAATCCCCAGCACCATAAAAAAAGAAAAGAAAAGAAAGAAAATATTACATAACCCCAAAGAGTCCTCTAGTCATGGCTCCTCTACTGCCAAGGGTAAATGCTAACTTTTTTTTTTCTTGAGACAGAGTCTTGCCTCAGCCTCCTGCATGCTGGGATTATAGGCATGTGCCACCATGCCTGGAAAAATGCTAACTTCCATGTGTTACATTGACCTATTAGTTTCCTTTACACGTGGCCATATTTGATTTCACATTCTTACTGTCTTTCTTTAAACATACCACATATCCATGTATTCATTCTTATTTTCTAAACCATTTGATAAAATTTGCAGAGAATAATGCCTCTAAACTATTCAGCATATGAATTCTAAAAACAAGCATAATCTTGTGCGTAACTATTGCTCAATTATTAAACTTAAGAAATTTGACCTTGATACAATCTTTTTCTTTTCTCAGTGCTGGGTATTGAACGTCATGCTGGGCAAGTGCTCTATGACAGATTTACACCCCCAGCCCCAAATGAGTTGCAACTAGTATGATATCTGTTTTATCAGCTGTCCCACTAGCATCTTTCACAGTAACCCTCCCCAGAGTTCGATCCAAGATCAAATGCATTTATTGTCATATCTCTTTTGTCTCCTTTTTAATCTTAAATAGTTCCTCAGCTTTTCATGATCTTTTATGAAATTAATTTTTTATGTCTTTTTGAGGCAGGGTCTCCCTATGCAGTTCAGGCTGGCCTGGAGCTCACTTTGTAGCCCAGGCTGGTCTTGAACTCATGACAATTCTCTTGCCTCAGCCTCCCAAGTGCTGGGGTTACAGGCGTGTACCACCATGCCCAGTGAAATTAATATTTTTAAATGGATTTAACTCATTTTTTACACTTAGAAAGTAAGCCAGCCAAGCTGGCTGCACAGTGGTGCATTCCTATAATCCCAGCTACTTGGGAGGGTGAGGCAGGAGGACCAGAAGTTTGAGGCCAAACTGGGCAGTTAGTGAGACCCTGTCTCAAAATTTAAAGGAAAAACGTCAGGAGTAGAGAGTGTCTAAGTTTGACCCCTAGTACCACAAGAACAAGAACAGAACAAAAACCAAGAAAGCAACCCAGATGTCCTTAATCTTAACCATTTCTGCTGAACAGCACATCGTGTCTTCAAGTAAGTACTAATCCATGAAATTGGAATTATTTTCTTTTTGTAGTTCTGAGGATTAAATCCACGACCTTATGAATGCTAGGCAAGTGCTCTATCACTGGGCGACATCCCAAGCCTTATACTAGGATTTGTTTTATTTGGTATTTGAGACAGGATTTTGCTATGTAGTTCTTTTTTTTTTTTTTTTTTTTTTTTTGTGGTACTGGGGATCGAGCTCAGGACCCTGCGCTTGCTAGGCAGGGGCTTATTCCACTGAGCTATATCCCCAGCCCCTGCTATGTAGTTCTGACTGGACTTGAACTTACTATGTAGCCCAGGCTGGTCTCAAACTTGCAGTGATCCTCCTACTTCAGCATCTCAAGCATAACTGGATTTTTTCTTCGAAGTATTTAGTTGGGTCTAATACTTTAGCCAAAATTGTTTTTCAAATAATATGATGATAATTATGGCCAGGCATGGAGGTTGGTGCCTGTAATCCCAGCACTCTAGGAGGCTGAGGTAGGAGGTTCACATGTTCAAACCCAGTCTGGGATCCCAGGACTCTGAGGCAGGAGGATCGCTGTGAGTTCTAGGCCAGCCTGGGCTACTTAGTGAGCTCAAAGCCAACCTGCACTACAAAGTGAGACACTGTTTCAAAAAAAAAATCTCCAAACAAAACAAAAACCCAAAACCAAACACCCTGGGCAACGTAGAGACTGAGTGAGACCCTGTATCAAAACAAAAAAGGGATGGGAATATAGGCCAGCATAAACTCCCTGAGTTCAACCTAGACTACTGAAAAAAAGATGTAATTAGATACAATCACAGATTAAGCTAGTTGGACAAACTTACCTTTAACTCACAAATACTTTAGCTCCAGAACTAGCAAATATCAATTTCTAGACCAAGATAGTTTCCATTCCCTTTAATCTAGTTCAGGAACAAACATTCATAAGTCTTATCTGTGAATGATGAGATGATGATGGTGGTGGTGGTTGTGGTGGTGATGGTTGCATTTCAGTGCTGATGATCAAACCCAGGGCCTTATGTATGCTAGGCAGGTGCTCTGTTACTGAGCTATATCCAGTCCTTCATTTACCTGTCTATCTATTTTATTGTGATGGTAGAGATCAAACCCAGGACCTCACATATACTAGGCAAGTGTTCTAAGGTTGAGCCACAGTCCTTATCTGTGGATTAATTTAGCTACTGCTGATGCTAGAATAGTAATGAACAAATAAAGGCAAGATATGAATAAAGAGAGCCTTTGCCTCCAAGAGTAAGAAATATAAACCAGGTATGGTGGCACATGAATCTAATTCCCAAGCTTGGGAGGCTGAGGCAGGAGAATTTCTATCAGTTTGAGGCCAGCCTGTGCTACATAGTGAGTTCAAGGCCAGCCTGAGCTACATAGAAGACTGTCTCAAAAACAAACATACAAACTAACAAAATGTACAGGGGAGGCGATACATATGCACATAGTTACAGAAAGCATATGCAGATTCTGTGTCATATGTGAGGAGACAGATACCATGGGAGCACAGGAAGGGCAAGACTGATAGGGGGACTGGAGGAGGGCCTTTGATGAGGCATGGCCTGAGGACTTCTTAAAAGATAAGTGAAGTGTTTTCCCAGGAGCAGCATAGGGTGAGTGTGTTGAGCAGGGGCAGGGCTGGGCAGTATGGTGGGGTAATGGGAAGGACCAACTGTGTGCGGTGTGCTGATGCTCCACGCTAAGCGCAAGACAGGGCAGGTTAGGCCAGACGTGGTGGTGCATGCCTGTAATCCCAGCACTCGGGAGGCTGAAGCAGGAGGATTACTGCAAGTTTGAGGCCAGCCTTGGCTACAAAGTGAGCTCAAGGCCAGCCTGAACTGCATAGTGAGACCCTGTCTCAAAAAGACAAAAAACAAAACAACAAAAATAGGGCAGGGTTTGATCTCAGAGCTCCTAACCATGGCCGGGGATATGCAAGGTACTCAGTTCAATTCCCAGTACAAAAAACAAAGAAAGAAAGATTTCCTAGTCATATCAGAGAGCATGAATTTACATGTTCTAGGAGAGGCTTTGCATAAAATTAAAAGGGAAAGTCCACTGAGTTACTATGGTATTTTAAAATCATCTAGGGGTTGGAGGTGTAGTTCAGTTGTAGACTGCAAGCTGAGGATGTTCAAAGCTCTGGCTTTAATTCTTGGCACCAAAATAATAACAAAAACAATGTACTTTATTGGGTGAATCCTAAGTGGAGGAAGGAAAGTGGGCAGGGAAGCTGTTTAGAGATGAGAGCAAATTAGGCACGTGACGGAGGGTGGCGGAGTGAAGGAATGATGAAGACATCAAGCTGGCAGCAACTGGAGACCGACGACATGTGGGATGAGGAGTGCTAGGCCAGCGTGGCTGGTGGTGCCAATAAGCAAGAAGGCAAATACACAAAAAGCCTTCCATCTGGGAGAAGCAGAGTGCAGTGCAGAGTGGAAGGAGAATAAGCTTGGCTTATGGTCTGTTGAGTAGAAGGTATCCGTGGGGCACTGTAGTGGAAATGGCTCCTTGGGAGAGCTGGGAAAGATAGGAGCATATGTGTGGGAACCAGATGGGTGCACTCACTAGACTGACTGGGGTAATACACAAAGTACAAAGAAATGCCAGCTTGTGACACCCAAAGATGTACCAGCATTTCAGGGAGCAGGTAGAGGAGGAGAAATCCAAGCCAGCTTTAGCTTGACACTAAAAGTCAAACCACCTGGTGGGCCAGGCATGGTAGTGTATGCCTGTAATACCAACACTTGGGAGGCTGAGGCAGGAGGATAGCTTTGAGTTTGAGGCCAGCCAGAATTGCATAGTGAAACTGTCTCACAAAGACGGAAAACAAAACACAAGCAAAAAAAAATCAACCATCCTAGTGATATATTTTCCTTCCACAATAAAGACTATGCTTACAATTGCTGGCCTTGACTATTGTACTTTTAGTGATCACTTGGAGGCCAGGGGTGTAGCTCGGCTGAGGGCTTGCCCTGAGTTTGATCCCCAGCGCTGCAAAACAAAGCAAAACCAAACCAAATCAAGGAAAGAACCCAAAACAAACAAAAGCCAACAGCAAAGCCCCTTAAAACCAAACCAAAAAATCGTTTGTCTATTTTATCTCTTGACTAGAAAATTAAATTCTATTTAGTATGATTATCAACTCAAGGATAATCAAAAGATTTGTGTTTTTGGAAGTCCGACAGGCAAACCTTCAGTTTGAAGGTGACTGACATGACCTAACTCAGGTCTCTTCTTGGATTAAACATTTCCAGTTCCTTTAGTGGTTCCTTCTGTGACAATTTCTAGCCTTCTTTAATGGTCTTTTGGGTAGACTGCATAAATATACTGTCCATACTGTCCACAAATGTAGCCAACAATACTCTGGCACTACTCTGAGAATTTATGCAGTATTCTAACTGGCAGTATTACTTTCCTTGTTTTGAAGACATTTTTTTGGTCGTACTTGGGATGGGACCTATAGCATGATGTTAGGTAGCTGGTCTACCAATGAGCTACACCCTTAGCCCTTTTGAGATAGCATCTGTTGAGCAGATTAGCCTAGAACTGATGATTCTCCTGCCTCATCCTCCCAAGTAGGTGGGATGTTTACAGGTCTGAGTCACCACATGTGGCCTGAAGACATTTTATTATTTCTTTGAGACAGGGTCTCACTACATAGTTTGGCTTAACATCAAACTCAAATTTAGAGATCCTTCTGCCTAAACCTCCTGAGTGCAGGGATTACAGGTATGGGCCACCAGGACAGGCTGAAGACTAATTTTCTATTGAGGCATCCTACAATTAGCAGCCCAGTTACACTGTTAGCTGTCTGGATACATAGTTACACTGCCTTTTTTCCAATAGAAACTTGTAACCAACGCTTCTCCCATCTGCTTCTATGGTTGATTTCTTTCTAGCCTATATGTGTTTTTCACATTTCTGATTTTTTCATTCACTCATAGGAAAAACTTTATTCTTTTCACTTTATGGGGCTGAAATGGCCAGGACACGGGACAATGGGGACCTGGGGGGGGACAATCATAGACAAACACGGAGCGACTGTCAGGCCAGGGTGAATGGACCCTCCAGGAACTCCAAATTTTTGAGTGTCTTGATCTAACTATGGCTTCTCAACTGGGCGTGGTGGCCCACCCCTGTAATCCGAGAGAGAGGGGGGAGGGGGAAGGGAGGGGGAGGGCAGGGGGAGGGGAGAGAGAGAGAACCTACCTATGGCTTTTAGTTTTCCCTCAAATTACAAGTTTAACATGGCAGTGCATTAAGGTGTTCTTTTGTTTTTTTAAAGATAGGATCTTGCTAAACAGCTCAGGCTGGTCTTGAACTATGTAGCCCAGCCAGGCATGGTGGCTCATGCCTGTAACCCCAGCACTAGGGAGGCTGAGGCAGGAGGATCATTGCAAGTTTGAGGCCAGCCTAGGCTATAAAGTGAGCTCAAGGCTAGCCTGAACTGTACAGTGAGACCGTTTCAAAAAGACCAAAAAAACCCCCCAAAAACAACAAAAACCAACTATGTAGCCCAGGCTGGCCTCAGCCTCCCAAGTGTTGGGGTTACAGCTGTGTGCCACCATGCCTGGCAGCCATTGTTTTGTTTTGTTTTTGGGCTTTTTGAGACAGGGTCTTGCTATGCAGTTCAGGCTGGCCTTGAGCTCACTTTGTAGCCCAGGCTGGTCTCAAACTCACGAGTATCCTCCTGCCTCAGCCTCCCAAGTGCTAGGATTACAGGCATGCACCACCACGCCTGGCCAGCCATTGTCTTTCTGACTGGTTAATTCAGTTTCTTTTTAAATTGTTTTAGTTCATTATAACTGATTTTGAGACATGGTGTCATCATGTAGTTCAGGCTGGTTTTCAACTACTAGCCCAGGCAGGCCTTGAACTGGTGACAACTGTTCTATCTCAGCCTTCTGAATGCTGGGATTGTAAGCGAGCACCACCATGCCTGGTTCCATTCTCTTCTGAACCCTCTAGACAACTAGGAATTCAGGTTCCTTCAATGGCAGAGGACAGGGCCTCAACCAACTCTGAGACTATCCCTTACACAAATGGATAATTCTCACACTTACATATGGCATAGAAGTCAACCTCAAAAAGACAGGTAGTACCACCATATCGTATGTGTAGCTGAGCACTGAGGACGTCAATCCTTAGTGGAGACCGTATGCTCTGTTTTGGGCTTTGTTTCCCGAAAGAGGAAGGACTGCCATGTGCCCATCATTCCTGAAGCCATGTCACTGGACTGGTTCTCTACTATTCCTGCGCTCAGGAGCATGTTCCTGTTTGTGTCCAGTCAATGGGCAGGGGCTAACTGTTCATGTGGGTTTGCTGGAGCCAAACTCCCTGGGTTTGGATCCCAGCTCCACCATCTACTGGATCATGTTAACTTGTCTGTAAAACAGAATTAAAACTGTATCTTAAAATTTGTGAAGGAAAAACATGTAAATATAAATCACTTAGAACATGGTAAAGTACATCTTATGCCTATGACTCGTGTTCTTCAGCTTGAAAACAGTTCTAATACAAGTACACATAGGTTCTCTATTGCTTACTTGGCCCGCCCGGCATGTCAACGCTGATTGTTAACAACATGGCAGAAAACAATTACTTAGGCTCCAAGTTTCTATTGACTGGGAAGACAAGGTGGTTTCCTCCTGCATACACTTTATTCACACATGCTGTCTCACTAAACATACCACACAGTCTCAGAAGATGGATGGGGGCAGTTAGGGTTGAAAGGGCAACCCTTGCTTCTGGCCTTGTCCAACAGCCAGCAGTAAGAGTGGGACAAGAGGCAAGGGTGAGGACGAGGCAATGACAGCGTCGGAGGCAGCTCGCAGTGAGGCAGGCGGGCACCAGTTCTAGCCAATTGACACTTTATTTTTCCACCTGACACTTGCACAGATGTAACTATCCACTTCCTGACCCTAGCAAAAGGTTCCACCCATGACCCAGAAAAGCAGGTTTGTTTCCTTCTCCCTAAGACAGCACCCAGCGCTGGCACATGTGCCATGGGACCTGCTCCCCTGCATTGAGAAAGGGCTGAACTAGGGAAAGGGTGCAGTGAAAGTTCCTGAGGCTACAGTGACCTATGGAGGCACTGCTGGCCTGACCACCCACCCCCTAGGGCCTTGTTCTTTACTTCCCAGACCAAGAGCTGCCCTGAAGCTTGGCCAGTGTATGTGGGAAGGAGAAGCTGGCAAAGGGTAGGGTTATACTGCTAAGGACAGGACACAGCAAGGAAATAAAGCCAAGAGGAACACAGGACAGGAGAGAAAAATTATAAAGTGCCTCAACTAAACAACCATGGGACATGAGGGCAGAGCAGCACAGGTCCCTGAGGATAGGAAGAAAAAGAAAGGGCTAGACCAGCAGGGCTTGGGACACAGTGGAATGAGGAAGAGATGAGGTGAGGAGGCAAGTGTAGGTTGTGGGAAGGACTTCCCTAGCCCTGTTCACATGGAAAATTATTTACAAACTCAGAATCAATCCTAGGCACAGGTACTGCACCAGGCCCAGGACAGCAGGCAGAAGGTGGGTGGCTACTGTCTGACAGCTGGCCTTCCCACCCAGTGACCCTCCCCAGAGTGGTAGGGAAAGGAGACAGTGACAGCCTTAGCTGGGAAGCCTTACTCTGCCTGCAGCTCCTTCTCTCATGGCTCATGGCTCCTTCACAGCCCTGGCCTCTTGGTCTGACTGTACCAGGGAATGGGTGTCTGGCCCCAGGGGAGGAGGAGGTGGGGCATCAGGTGGCTCCGCGGGTGTCTCTGGTCCCAAGCTCAGCTCTGCATTCAGCTGCTCCAGCTCCCCCTGATCCAGCAACTCAAAGTCCTCAGTGGTGAGCGCCTCTTCTTCCTCAGGGGCAGGCAGGGGCTGGGGTGAGTCCTGGGGAATAGGTGGGGGCATGGAGGGGACTGGCGCACTTTCATCATGGCAAAGCGGGGGTGTCAGGGTGCTGGGTGGAGCGGTGAGGTCACCACTCACTGCCTCTGGGCTCAGCATCTCTGGTCCTCCAGGGGAGCACTGCACTCCATCCTGGGGGGTCCCTGCCCCATTGAAGTGTGTGTTCACAAAGTGCAGAGGAGATGAGAGCCGAAGCAAAGTTTCCTTCGCTGTCACATCTTCCTCTTCCTCCTCTGAGTCCAGGGCCTGCCTTGAGAGGGCCTGAGGGGGGCCTAGCAGGTCTTCAGGGGGTGCCAGCTCTACCTCTTCTTCTCCCAGCTCCCGGCCCAGGGCCTCCTCTGGCTCACTTGGTAGGCTCTGCTGGTCCAAATCTGCAGAGGACAAAGTTAGGCATGGGCCTGCCGCTCTGATGCCCCACAATGGCCCATCAGTTCACAGATGAGAACTTCAGATGTGACAGGCTTAGGGGTAAGCTCAGTTCCCCTGAGGAAACGGGGGCCAAACAGCATAACTAGCATCCCACCAATAGAAAACAGGAAGATCAGGAGGGGTGAAGAGCTCCTCGTACCCTCAGAGACATCTGTCAGTTGTGGAGTTGTGGCCCGAGATACAGAGAAGCCCCCGCTCTCCAAGATAGAAGCTTCTTCATCCGACAGCTCTGAGTCAGTAATGGCCAAGGCCAATGCTGTTTTCTTCACATCTACCTGCAGGAGAACCAGAATGAACACAACAGGTAAATGGGTAAGAGCACGCTAGCCCTACCGTCTAGCCCTACTCGAGGAAGCAGCTCTAAATCAGATCCCTGTACCTCCGCAACCCCACTTTCTATTTGTCACCCCCATCCCCCTTGAACCTCACCACTGGGGAGAAGCCAGCCAGCTCTGCCTCACTTTCACTCTCTGTCTCTGCCAGTGGCTCATCACCTCCTGGGGGTGCATTCTTCCCTTGCCGCTCTAGGGAACAGAAATAAGGCAATGACCAAACAAAAACATGGCCAAGGAACAAGAGATTACCTAAGTGCCAGGGCATGTCATGAGCAGTAAGCCAAGGGCCTCCCCCACTTTCCCTCTTTCAGGTTAAGAGAGACCCTTACTCCTCTTGTCGTGTTTGTGATGTAGGGCATCAGCTTCTGCCTTCATGCTGTAGTCCAGCTGCATAAGCAAGGGCTCGAGGCGCGTGTACATCCTCTGAATCAGCTCGTGATAAACCACCAGTGGCCACAGCAGGATACTCAGCACTGTGGGTTAGAAAATCCACTCAGAGCTCCCTATACTAATTTCCTAAGAGTCCTCATTCAACTGGCCCCTAAACAGGAAGGGCTAAAGTCCTCTTCTAAGGCAGTGCTACCCTCTTCCCTCCTATATCTATTGTCCTCTGGGCTGATTCTTCTACTGTTAGCAAGGGTGCTCTACAGCAGCCCCGGACACTTCCACAAAAGGGTAACTGTGCAGCCAGAACATAGTCCTCCCTCCAAGTCAGTCCAGGAAACAGGAAAGGCAGAGAGGTTTGGGAAGGGCAGGGCTAGACTCTACTCACAGACAATGTAGGAAATCATAATCCCTGGCACATAGTGTCCCAGCACTGCCAGCACAGCACACCCAGAGCAGACTCGAGCACAGAACTGCAGAAAAGAGCACAAGGTCTATGAAAAACAGTGGGTGAGGTTATATACCTCATTCACCTAAGTAAAAAAACTGCTCAGCTGGTGAAAAAATAGACATTTCCTGTACGAATTTAGCCTAATCAAGATGCCCCAACTTCCAATACAGGAAGCATGAAATAGGCCCTGCTCACAATACAGCTCCCTCCACCCCTCCAGGAACTGTGGCTGTGGGACGTGCGGAGCTTACCTGAGCTGGATTCTGCCTCTTGTACTGCAGCAGCTCTTGCAGGTGAATCTGGAAGGTGAGCCAGCTCTCAGCCAGGTATCTGCACAACTCGGGCACACTGAGCAGGTGCGGCCGGGCGCCTGACCCCGCACCCTCACTGGAGAGACACGACATGACCCCTAGAGGCCTCAGACACCAGCTTCCTAGGCACTCAAATTCCTCTGAGACTGCTGATCACGAGTCTAAAATAGAAAACTCCACTTCCCAAAGGAAGGCCATCCTGCTCCTGTAAAGCAAAAGCCCAGGGCACCCAACCCTCTGCCTCAAAAGAAACAGGCACATAAATACCTACACAGGCGCCTAGGACCAAAGACCTCTCTGGTCTGTGCCCAGTCCCTTCACTACGCTGGTACCTGTGCCCACAGAAGCTGTATCGTTGCCCCTTTCTGCGCTGAAATTGCACCAGTAGGCAAAACTGGACTTGGGCATCCATCTTTGAGGGTTGATACTCACCTGTCAGAGTGTGGCTCCTCAGGGGATGATGCTACACAGAAAGAAGGGGAAGACAAATTATTGCCTGGTAGGGGTACTGGGAGACATTCCCCAGGGCAGCAATAGTTGCTGTTTCTCTGCAGTCATAGAGTATTTTCTTCAGACACCAACTGGAGAAGTACTGCGTGTTTCCGTATCTGTTTCCTTTTTTCCCCCTCTAGTATTGCAGGTGGAATCCAGAGAATAGTACTTTCTTAAACTTTGAGACAGCATCTTGATGAGTTGACCAGGCTGGCCTCAAATTTGCAACCCTCCTGCCTCAGCCTCCCAGCAGCTGTGATTATGAGTATACACTACTGTACCCAGTCCATTTCCTCTTATCCATGCTTATATCCCAAGTAATTCAGCCCTACACCTAGCTGCCCCAAACTGCACATTTATACACTGAAAACAAGCACATTGAATATCTGTGTAACCTCTAATCACGATCAAGACAATAACACGACCATGTAACATGGTGACATATTTAATCCTCATATCTCCAAGAACTACATTTCTGTCCACTGTTTTACAACTAAGAAGACTGAGCAGATATAGAGACTGCTTAAAAGATTTGTCTGTCTGTCTGTCTATTTGTCTCTCTCTCTCTCTCTCTCTCTCTCTCTCACACACACACACACATACACACACACGCACACGCACACATGCACACACACGGAAAGCATCTCAGAGCAGGGCATAGAACCCAAGCAACTTGGCTGCAGACTCTTCAGTCTTGCCCAACCAACACACGAACATTCAATTTGGAAAATGGATTCTCGTTTTAGACAGTTTCTAAAAACAGGGTGGTGTGGTGGGGAGTGGGCCTGGAGGCAAGCGGCCTGCTGTACATTCCCCTCACTGTTCAACCCCACTCACTGACAGGCACGAGGCACACAAGAGCTGCTTGCGGGATGATAAAAGACTCACCTGAGACATCGGGGAGGAAGCGAGGCTGCCAGAGATCCAGAAGAAAATAGGCCAAAATTGAGATGCTGAGAAGGAAGATGGGCCGGAAAGACGATGAAGACAGTAACCTTTGGGAGAGACAGGAATCTCAGGGAAAAGCGCTCGCTGATGGGCAACAGCACCTCCAGGCCTAAGTCTTCACGCCGAAATAGAGGAACGGGGCAACCCGAGCGCACGGCAAACGCTAATGGATGGATCATTCCCGCAGGCCAAGTGACAACCCAGAAAGAGGACCCGCGCGCCCCGCTCCGCCCGCCCCCGCTCTCCCGCGCAGCCCGGCCCCGCCCCCTCCTCCACGGCTGTTACCAGAAGAGGCCGTTGATCGCGGCCGCCGTGACCAGGCTGTGCAGCGGCTTCTCCCACACCAGTAGCCGCTGCGCCGCCGCCAACACCGCCTCCCAGCCGCGGAGCTGCAGCCACAGCGTCGTGGCCAGGCGGCCCACCGCCTCGGCCGTGGCTGCCTCGTCTTCCGCCTCGCCGGTGGTTTCACCCATGCCGAGGCTCAGGCCGAGTCCCAGGCCCAGCCCCGCACCCCCACTCGCTCCGGTGTTACCGCCGCCGCTCGCCATAGCCCCGCCGCAGCCGCCGCCCGACCCCGCGAGGAGCCAGGGCTGCGCGGCCGCCGCCAGGGGCGCGTCAGGCGGAAGGGGGCGCGCGCCGAGGAGTACCGAGGCTGCGGCCGCGCGTCACGTGACGGCGCAGTGCCGAGTCAGTCACATGAGGTGGCCTAACAGCCCGGATGGACGGCTCGCGCGTGCGCGTAGCAAGCTACGTGATCCTGCACCTACTCAGGTGCGTGTTTTGGTTTGCTGGAGTCGCGACTCGGGGCCAGGTTTCAGGCGTGCAGCCTCTTTCTCCCCAGTGCTTATACTAAGGCAACTACAGAGTGTCTGTTGGTGTGGCCCCGATGTGGCTGCGACTGAAGGGGCAGGAAGTGTCCTTCCGGTGTCCCCGGGTAGGACCTACAGCTGCTCAGAGAGGGCGGCGGCCGTCGCATTACTCAACCCTCGACTGGTCCTCCCAGCTCTCTCCCCTCAGAGTGTAAACAAACTCCAGTGCGAGACTGACTCGAAAACAGCTTCACACACTTAGAAAAGTTGCTTCCTCTTTTTGTACATCTCTGCGCGCTTCCACACACCGGCGCTTATTTCTCTCCAGTCAGTCCTCCCACGTGAGATGGAGGCGGGAAGTGACTTTGAAGATTAAACGTTGTTTAAATGCTGTTTACTCTGGTAACCCGGCGTGGTAGCGCGCACGATGGTCATCCCAGCACTCAGCTGGTTTAGAAGGATCCCTGCGAATTCAAGGCCAGCCTCGTTACATAAACCCTGTTCAAAACAAATTCTCATGATACAGGAGACATGATGACAGTCTGTTTGGTGGCTTCGTATTCGAATCCTTGAGGTCATTTATGACCTGGCCAATTCAATACAGTATTATTGAATGTGATTTAGAATGCCAAGCTACTAAAAAATAGTGAAAAGTCTCTTCCACTTCGTTCACAGTTCTTACACTGGTAAATTTTGTGAGGGTTCTTTCCGACGCCTTATTTATGTTCACTGCTAAGTGTACATTTCCTTTTAATTTTTTTTCTTTTTTGGTCTTTTTGAGACAAAGTCTTGCTATGCAGTTCAGTCTGGCCTGGACTCATTTGGTAGCCCAGGCTGGTGTCGAACTCAGAACGATCCTCCTGCCTCAGCCTCCCGAGTGCTGGGATTACAGGCATACACCACCACACCTGGCTATACTTTTAAAACACAAAACAAAACTAGGAGTAACTCGTTGTGCTACCTCTCCTTTTACATATATTACCATCCACACAGATTCCAAAGGGTCTGCCTGGCTCGTTCACGCTCAGTGCAGCGAGTTCCCCTGGGAGTTGTACCCGTTTCTTAAGCTCGGCTCAGTGACTCGGTGAGGCCGGAGTTCGGGGCGGGCGGGCGACACTTCCTGCGCGGCGCTGAGTCGCCGGCGACACGCCCGTGGTTGTAAACGCGGGGCTGACGCGGCGCGGGCAGAATACAAACCTGGCTGTCGCTGTCCCCACTTCGCGAGGTGAGCGCTGCTCCGGGCGCCCTGGGCGGAACAGGAAGAGACGCCGGCCCGCGGGCCCCGCCTGCCGCTGCCGGAGCGAGGGGAGGGGGCTGCGAGGGCGGTGGCCGGCGGCGGGGAGGCAGGCGGGGAGGCAGGCGGGCAGGTGGACCGGAGGGCGAGGATTGCCCCGCGAGGCCCCTACAAAACCTTCCCTTCACCTCCACCTTCGCAGGCCGGTGGCTGGCGGCACGATGGACCTGGCCGGGCTCCTACTGGACGAAGAAGGCACCTTCTCCCTCACCGGCTTCCAAGACTTCACGGTGAGCGTGCAGCCCGTCCCTAGCCTCCTGGCGTTTGGCGTCGGGCCCCGGCCGCGCACTCCTGGCCCAAGCAAGATAGCTGGCTTGCCTGATGATTTTTACCCGGGCCTGGGTGGCAGCCGCTGGAGCAGCTTCTACTTGAGGCCCTGGCTGCTTGGGCCCTGAAGCAGATCCGCGGGGTGTAGGGAGAGAGGGAGGGGTGGCAATACTGGGGCTCCTTTTAGGGGACCCTCTCTAGGAAGCCCTCAGTAGGAGCGACTATCTTTCTCCCCACGTGGAATAAGCTGCCATTGGCAAACAATGTGGAGAACTCGGAGCTGGGTGGGGCTTGTGCCCCTGGCAGCAAAGCAGCCGCAGCCATCCAGCCCGGAGTCTGGCCCTCCATCATACCCTTCCCTGCCCTTCACCCTCCACCACCCTCTGCCCTGTTTCAGTTCCTCCCAGGACACCAGAAGCTGAGTGCTCGGATTCGAAGGCGACTGTACTATGGCTGGGACTGGGAGACGGACTGCAGCCTGGAGGAACTCTCCAGCCCCGTGGCAGGTTGGGCACGTGTTGTGCGCGTGGGCGAGGGAGACACTTAAGAATAGCGCTGTCACCAGTCACCTGCATGCCTCCAGGTTTACCTTGTGAACTGTATTGCCCCTGCATAGCTAGCTTATTGGTACTTGGTTCAAGAATGCAGGTTATGTTTCACATTCTCTTAGCGCTTACGAGCAAACAGCAAACATCTCATGAACTGGTTGGTATAAGAGGTTTTTCTGTGTCTGTGGTGCTGGGGATTGAACCCAGGGCCTCCTGCATGCTAGGCAAATGCTCTGCCACTGAGTTATATCTCTAGCCCTCTGTTTTGATTGTTAGTCCACAAAGTTAATTTTTTAAGGACATTCATTGTATGATTTTTTTTTTTTTTTTTTGGTCTTTTTGAGACAGGGTCTTGCTATGCAGTTCAGGCTGGCCTTGAGCTCACTTTGTAGCCCTGCAACTCGCAGTGATCCTCCTCCCTCAGCCTCCCAAGTGCTGGGATACCTGGCATGTGCCACCATGCCCGGCTCATTGTATGATTTTCAAGTAAACAAGGCGTGTTTATTTCTGAGAGGGACATCAGTAAAAGATAAATGTAGACACTTTTAAGGGACAAGAGGATGAGCCTTCCTGCTGAAAGGAGCTGATATTCAAAGTTGGAATGAGAATTGGGCCTCTGTTTTGTTACTGTAGTTGTATCCTTAGATAATCAGACTTGAGTCTTTGCTGATAGCTCTGGGAGTCATTGGGGATTGGGAGAGGGGGTTAATCCACTCTGTTCACCTGTCCTTTGTAGACATTGCTGTGGAACTGCTCCAGAAGGCAGCCCCCAGCCCTATTCGCCGGCTCCAGAAGAAATACGTGGCTCATGTTTCCCGGTAGGCCTCGAATTGAGGGGATAGGATGAGAGAGTTTGGGCCTTAGTGGGGTGGAGTGGTTGTCTTTAAAGAGAAGACAAAGGGAAAGGGGAGAGAGGGGAGGGGAAGCGAAAAGGACTAAGAGTTGATACATGTGTATACACATGGTACATATATTCACTATGTGTCATAAATATAGACAAAAACTACAAAGAGAAGATACAAACCAGATGAGCACTGCAAGAGCCAAGCTAAAGGACTCTTGGGTTTAATTATGGATCCTTTTCACCTCCCAGAGAGGCGTGCATTTCCCCCTGCGCTATGATGCTTGCTCTGGTGTACATTGAGCGGCTCCGGCACCGAAACCCAGATTACCTGCAGCATGTGTCATCTTCTGACTTGTTCCTGATCTCCATGGTAAGCAACGCCTCCTCTTCATCTCCCTAGAGAGCCAGGAGCCTGATGTGAGCTCTGCCAGTACCATTTTGGTTCCTCTGCAGATGGTGGCCAGCAAGTACCTCTATGATGAAGGGGAGGAAGAGGAAGTCTTCAATGATGAATGGGGAGCTGCTGGGGGTGTGGCCGTGCCCACTCTCAATGCCTTGGAGAGGGGCTTCCTGAGTGCCATGGTGAATAACTGTCCTCTCTGTTTCCCTGGTTCATCTTTACCTTCCTTTTACCCTTAGTTCTCTCTCAGTTTTCTGTTCTTTGTTTCCCTTCCTGTCTATCGTCCTATGCTTTTTGGTTAGTGGCTTCCCTTCCTGTCCTTTTAGGACTAACTTCCAGGAGGTGCGCCCAGGAGTGGGGCATTTCCTCTCCTCCTGTGTTCCCACAGGGTTTCCCAGGGCACTCTGAGTCGGATCCCATCATGCTGGGCTCTGAGTATTTTCTGCCAAGCTTTCTTTACACCTGTGCTCTGAGCTCTTTTTGGTCATTCTCAGGATTGTTTTCTCCCCTTGTCCTGATGGAGAGTATGATATGAAACTAGGTAGGTACTGATTATGTGACATAATATACAAAAGCTGTTGGGATAATACCTGGCAGGTAGTAAGTGCCAGTGTCAACCACGGTGCTGGTTGTCATTACTGCTGTGGCTTTTGTTCTCAGGTGCCCAGGGCATATATCTGAGTTGGATTTGATGCTCTTCCCTCTTACCCACAGGACTGGCGTCTCTACACTGACCCTGGAGAGATCTTTGAGGTGCTGAGCTGGCTGGAGAGCTGGTAGGTTATAGGAATCAAGAAGAGCTCTAGGAATTTTGAGGTGGAGACCTAGATTATAGGAGCTAGGGATAAGGATGTGTGTAATTGTGGGGAGGGAGGAGAAGAGAAAGAAAATTACTCAAGGTGGTGGTTCCCAAACCCACCCATTTTCCTTTGGGAGGGTAGAAGCAGTTTACTTAAAATATAGATACTGGTTTCAGCATCAGCTTCAGGATCAACAGGCAGCCTAGGTACTTGGCCACTTCAAATGTCCCAGTGTTTTCTGTGGGGTGCCGATGGGAGGTGCCACTGAGCTGGCAGCAGGAGAGCTGCAGATCCCGCCTCTTCTCCCCTGACAGTGTGGCTGAGCAGCAGGGACGGCGGCGGGGCTGGTACACCTATACAGACCTGTGCGTGCTGCTGGAGCAGCCAGCCTGGCAGCTGGCGTTGGGTTCCCTCTGCCAGCGACTGGTAAAGGTGAGGAGGGGTTGGGGAGGGGAGAGGGCTTGAGTGTGGCGGGAGGTTGTAAAGCAGATACTGAAAGACTCAGGACATGGAGCTTGGTAGCAGATGGGTCGGGGAGGCACAGGGGGCAACAGAGAGCTCCACCTTGAACACAAGTTTCTAGAGATGAGGAGTGTGTGTGTTAAAGGCATTTAGAAGCCTGCTGCTTTACTTTCTCTCCCACAGCTGTCCTGCCTGTTAGCCATGGCATATGTGAGCAGCGTGGCCCTGGCTGTGGCTTCGGTGGCTGTAATACACCAGTCCTTAGGACTGTCCTGCAGCCCCTCTCCTGGTCCTCCCAACCTTGGCCTGGCCTCCAAGGGCCTTTTGGAGCCCTTCATTCCTTCTCCAGTGCCACAACACCTGCCGTCTTCTAACATCTCCAGCTGCGTGGAATCTGACTCAGGGCTGCGTTCACTCTGGGACAGTCTTCTGGCCTCAGTGACTCCCCCACCATTACCTCCTCCGGAGCCTCCGTCCCTTCCCCCTCTTCTGCATAACTGCCGCCTTTGTCAGAGGCTCCAGAGAGATCCCCCAGCCTGCCAAGCCTGCCACCACCCCAACTATACAGTACCTGCTGGGCCTCCCAGCCCTGGCTACCATACCCATGGCCTGGCTCCTCCCTGGCCCTGGAGCCGGATGGCCCTTCCGCTCCCCCAGCCCCAGCAGTGCTCTCTCTTCAGTGTGATGGAGCTGGCCCGCCTCAAGTCTTTCATTTTCCCAGGCTAGGTAGGGCTCCAAGGTACGCAGTCAAGAGGGTTTGGGAGTCTGAGAACCTAGAAGAGAAAAACTTGATTTAGATCCTTGCTGTCTCTCTGGGTCCTTGGCTGGTCCCCTGTCCTCCTGGGTAAGCATTTAAGGGGTTGTGGGGCAGAAGGACTGAAGGTCATTCACTCTCCTAGACCTCACCAGCTGGCTGCTTGGCCAGGGGAGTGATGGTGCCAGGGGAAAGCTTCACTGGGTGCAAGGGGCAGGTCACAGATGATAAGATAAGCCCCATCCCTGCTTCCACGGGGCTCTTCTAGTCTTTTGCTTTTGAGTTTCCTAGGATAGAAGGGTAAAGGTGGAAGATGAGGGTAGCAGGGTAAAGGCAGGCAGGAAGCACGAATTGATACGGTCCTGTGTGATGTCTCTGAGGCAAGAGAACCAGGGACTGACAGGGCTGGGTGCGCGCTGTTGAGGGAAAGTGGGGTGAGGCAGGAAAGCTTTTCTATACCTGTCCGGCAGCTGTAGTCTGATGGAGCCAAGGACAGACTGCTGGGACCTTCAGCCCTGACCTTTTGTCTTCCAACCTTCTTAGTATCCTGCTCCAAAGCTTCCCTCTCTTTTGGCTCCTCTTTGGGTGTTCTCTTCACAGGCCTTTCTGGCCACCGCTTTGTATCTGAGTTTTTCATGCTTTTGTAGAACTAAGGTTTCAATAAACAGTTTCAGTTGCATGGCCTCGACTTTTCCTTCTTGTGGCGGCCCTCAAGACCTTTCCTCCTTGCGTCTGCCTTGCAAGACTCCCCACTTTTGCATCCTGTGGTCTTGTAAGCCTTTTCTCTGAGCCCCATTTTAGAACTTCCCAGTCATAGGCTCCCATTTGACACTTCCCCTTGGCCCTATGCCCAGAAGCCTGGGGCCCTGGCACTGCTCAGCTTGGGTTGCTGCAGGGCACAGATGGCGACTTTTCCATGCCTGGGGTTGGTCTTGCTTGTCACATTTTCTTGGCGAGCATTTTTTTGTGGGGCCAAGCCGTGTATCCAGATGAGCACTGTGAAATTCCTTGAGCATAAGCCCGGAGGATACCTCTCTGCCGACCTCTTCACCAGGCTGTCACACGGCAGTGGCCACATTGTTGAAATGACGCCTAAGGCAAGTCCTTACTGCAAGAACAGACTAGGCTGCCTCCACTGGACGCTGGCGATCATCCACAGCAGGGGTGTTATTGCCCCCTAGAGGACACTTTCAAGATGTGCAGGCCGTTTTGCGTTGTCTCGCGGATTTTGGGGGGCCGGGGATATTACTGGCACTTATTCAGTGTGGGAAGGATGCTAGTCATCCTGACATACTCAAGACCTACCTTACTGTGAAGGATTCTCAGGACAAATTTTGAATGACTAGCTGCTTGTGTACGTGAAAATCCCGTTTGTCTGAGCCTGGAATGATCTTTTTTACATGTAAGCATGAAACCATTTTTGTGCATTTTGAAAAAGACTTGAGTTTTGTAGGAATGCACTTTCATGTAAATTAAAACTGTACTTTGTTTTTGTTCCACGCTTTATGAGGAGTTTGCTGGTTTGGAAAATTGGCTCATTAATGCCAGTACTGCTTGTTGTTAATAAAGTGCCATTAATAGCTCTCGCTGTAACTGTTACATACTCTGCAATTGCACATATGTGTGTGGGTATTGGATTGCCTTGTTGTCTTTTGGTTTATTTGCACCCAAGTGTTCATCATTTATTGAAGTAACACGTATATATATATTTGTTGGGAGACAAGGTCTTGCTATGTAGTTTAGACTGGCCTTGAACTCACTATGTAGCCTAACCTGGCAATCCTCCTGCCTCAGCCTCCTGAATGTTGTGCCTACCACGCCCAGCACTTAACATGTTATTAAAAATTAGCTTTATTTCTCCTTTACATTACAGTGAATACATCCATGTGGTTTGGTCATTGTTGTTAGGCAGGATGATATTATCCATGAATTTCCTTTGAAAGTGGTCCAGGGGCCTGAAAGAGTTGAGAAGTGTGGACCTAATAAGGGTAGTTCTAAATGGTGGTGGGAGGGAATAATCTACAAAATCCCACCATGCTATTTTAATAGGGCTCCTTGCCATCCCTCTTACTTTGCAGAGCTTGGTCTAGGACGAGGGGATCTGGATGAAGATTCTTGGGGGAGGGCCCAGAGCTCAGCTCCCAGTTAATGGTTGATGGAATTTGCACAAGAGCTGGGCAAAGGTGAAAGGGCCATGTCCTGCCCCCAAACCCTCATCCCTCGCTCCGCTTCATTGACACCTCCACTCCTTCCCCACTACGGGCAGCTAACTTCACCCAAACTCTGACCTCTTACTCTCTCCGCTAAGCTCCAGCCCACAGTAGCCAGGAGGGGACCAAGGCAGCATGAGCAGATCTCTCCATCCCATCCCACTGCTACCCACGGGCTCCCCGGATGCCCTGGCTCCCCTGCCACCACTGCCTGCGCTCCAGAATCACTCCTCCCACTCGTGGGCCTCTCGGTGTGGGCCTCTCACCTGGGGGCTCAGCTGTCTTCTGGCTCTGCAGGTAGGAGGTAGAGGTGCCGGAGTTGGTGCTGGCTGATGGGGAGGGTTTGCGGGGAGTTCCTGTGGCACAAGTAACCAAAAAATAAGTAATTCTGTTTGTTTCTGAAGACCACTCTCCCCCTTCTCCCACCTGCAGCATTTCCTGGTCCTGGCTTCCCTGCTCTGTGCCTTCTACCTGCTTCTGCTTTGCAGTCTTCCCCCAGGAGGGCTCTCTTACCCCCCTGCTCAGCTCCTGGCCTCCAGCTTCTTTGCATGTGGTGTGTCTACAGTTCTGCAAACCTGGGCTGGCAGCAGGTGAGCAGAACTCCCTGGAGAGAGGGGCCAGGGTCCCACGGGGAGGAGAAGCCCGGGGAGTCCGGTTGGTGGCCACACGTTCGCAGACCTGCTGGCTCTGCTGTTCCTACAGACTGCCTCTTGTCCAGGCTCCATCCTTAGAGTTCCTTATCCCTGCTCTGGTGCTGACCAGCCAGAAGCTGCCCATGGCCATCCAGACACCTGGAAATGGTGAATATAAAGCAAGGGCAGGCAGAGGAAGGGGTAGGTGCTCATCTGAGGTGGGTGCAGGATTGAGCTTGGGCAGTGGTGGAACTGCCAGGTGCCATAGGTGTCTTGGGGCCATGTCAGGCACCAGCTAGGACTGGAGTGCAATGGTTCTCCATCCTACCCATCTTCTCTCCATGCCCCAAACTCCTCCCAGCCTCCCTCACCATGCACCTGTGTAAGGGACCTGGCTGCCATGGCCTGAAGCTCTGGAACACTTCTCTCCAAGAGGCAAGTACCTACAGCTGGGAAGCAGGAGGCCTAGGGCACTGCAGGCTCTGGGAGGCTCTTGTTTCTAACATGCAGGGACTGAGAAGCTCTGGGGGAAGGAGTTATGCAGGGACCTGTCCTTGGAATTCCTTAAAGGCCAGGTCTGGTCAATTTGAGCAGAACTTTTTCTCTCTATCCTCTCCTCTATCCTACCAGGTTTCAGGGGCAGTGGTGGTGTCTGGACTGCTGCAGGGCATGCTGGGACTGCTGGGGGGGCCTGGCCGTGTGTTTGCCCACTGTGGGCCCCTGGTGCTGGCCCCCAGCCTGTTTGTGGCAGGGCTGTCTGCCCACAGGGAGGTGGC
The DNA here is from genome assembly GCA_004027595.1 of Dinomys branickii. Taxonomy (NCBI): domain Eukaryota; kingdom Metazoa; phylum Chordata; class Mammalia; order Rodentia; family Dinomyidae; genus Dinomys; species Dinomys branickii. The sequence continues at coordinate 72,086 of PVLD010003327.1, read as the reverse complement.
TCAGTTCTGCTCTGCTCACTGGGGCCTGGCCTTCCTGTACGTGAGTCCTTTGAGGCATGTGATGTGCCGGGTGGAGTGTGTGAGACTGGGGGAGGGCAGAGCGCTGGTTCCGTCAGATTCAGCTGCCATCTGGGGAGGGATGACACTTTTTAGATTGCGAATCTAAAGCTTTGCCTTGCTTTATATAATTTCCTGGACATTCATGGTGTCTCTTGCTGTCTCCATGGAGCCCTCCCTAACCCTGCCATAGGAGCGTCACCTTTGGGACTCCCACTACCATCGCCATTGCTCAGGACTCTGGGGCCTCTTGGCCTGAAAGCTCCTTCTCTTTCTTAGGCTTATCCTGCTCATGGTGGTCTGTTCACAGCACCTGGGCTCCTGCCAGGTACCCCCATGCCCTTGGAGGTCATCTTCAACCTCTTCAGCTCACATTCACAGCCCTGTCTTCCGGCTCCTCTCGGTATGTGTGGGTCCGGGTGTTCAAGGTTAGAAGGGATGGCATGGGATGCTCCCTCAGCTCCTTACTTTGGGCGCTGCCCCCTCAAGCCTGATTGAGAAGGTGCTGGGGGAGGGCGCCTTTGTGTCTCCATCCCTCCCCTCAGGTGTTGATCCCTGTGGCCTGTGTGTGGATCATTGCTGTCCCATTGGGTCTCAGCGTTGTCCCCCTACAGCTGTCTGCCACTGCTGAGGCACCGTGGTTTTGGCTGCCTCATCCAGGTAGGTTTTCTTGCTCAAATCAAGCAAGGTATCTACTTCTTTGAGCTCAAGACTTAATGGATTTCATGGATTGCACTTCTGAGTTAAATCCCATGTTTTCTCAGAACACACAGGAAAGAGAAGTTGCCAAACAAAGGGGCAATTCCCATGCCTTACCACAGGTGCTTTATTTGGATCTATAGTGCTCATCCAGGTCCTCCATTTACATGGTTGTGTTACTTATCTCCATGGGCATTTCAGTTGGTAGTCTACGTGGAGAGACGGTTTTTGAGGCATTGTATATGCAATTTGCTTATTCATCTATTATTTATTAGTTAATGAGTTTTGGGGCACTGGGAATTGAACCTAGTGCCTTCACAGTGGGCTATATTCCTGTAAAAAATTTTATTTTCAGACAGGATCTTGCCAAGTGGCTAAGTTGTCCAGGTTAGGCTCAAACTTGTGACCTTCCTTCCTCAGCAACCCAGATTACAGGAGGGATTACAGGAGTGTGCCATCATGACTGGACAGAAAGTTATACCTGATAGAGTAATCACTGACCTGAGATGTGAGAGATGAGTAGAGTTAACGGACAGGAGGGAGGAGAGAAGAGCACTTTAGGTAGAGAAAATGACATATGCAAAGGTCCTGTGGCAGCTGGGGGGCACAGCAAGTCCCTGGCCTAAAAGAAGACCAATGTTTCTAGAGGTGGGTGAGGTAGAGTGTGGCAGATAGACTGGAAAGAGAAGTAAGGGTCAGATCAAAGAAAGTTCTATAGACAATGGTAAAGGGATAGGTCTGTTTCTTTAGAGTCCAGTGATTTTGTCCCCAAAGCTTATCTTCAGATGCACTAGAGGCATCTAGGATTCTTGTGAGATAGACCACTGGGGGAAAAAGGAAGTGCCAGACTCAACTTCAACCTCATTCCAGACTCAACTTCATGTAGCTTTTTCTCCCTTCTCAGGTGAGTGGGATTGGCCCTTGTTGACACCCAGGGCTCTGGCTGCAGGCATCTCTATGGCTCTGGCAGCCTTTACCAGCTCCCTGGGCTGCTATGCCCTATGCAGCCAGCTGATGCATTGGCCGCCCCCACCTCCACACGCCTGCAATCGAGGGCTGAGCCTGGAAGGGCTAGGCAGTGTGCTGGCTGGGTTGCTGGGGAGCCCTCTGGGCATAGCATCCAGCTTCCCTAATGTGGGCACCGTGAGCCTTTTCCAGGTACGTGGACCTGGGGCCAGGCTGGGGAACTGAACGGAGGTGCCAAGGAGGGATGGGAACTCACACTGGTTGGTTGCCAGCTGTGTCCAGCAGTCAGTCAGAGAGGTCACATCAATAATCACACTTGGGGAGGTACTCAGAAGTGGTAAGAAAGAGGCTAGGAAGAGAGCAGGTCCCCAGATCAGGTGCATCAGGTGCTCTGCCAAGGCTGGAGTTCTAGTGAAGAATGAGTCAGATGAAGTCCTGCTCTCCTGGGCACTTCATAGAGGGAAGAAAAGAAAAGAAGTAATTTCAGGGAGTGATTATGTGCTGTTAAACAAACAAAAACAGTGAGACAGTGGCTGATTAAAGGAAGCACCCTGAGATAGAATGGCCAGGATGCTTCTTGGAAGAACAGCCTTTAAGCTGAGATCCAAATGATGAGAAGCACCTGGCCAGGCAAAGACCTGGAATAGCTCAAGGAAGTGGCTATGTTTTCTGCCTCTTCACACAGGCTGGATCTCGGCGAGTGGCACACTTAGTAGGGCTGCTCTGCATGGGGCTTGGGTTCTCCCCCAGGCTGGTGAAGCTCCTCACCACCATCCCACTGCCTGTGCTTGGTGAGTGGATGTATGGCAAGCCAGGTATTGTAGCAGTGTCCCCCACCTCCATGCAGCGGGCCCGCAAGGTTAGACTGGCACCTTTTTCTCTAAATGGCCCTCCTGGATGAAAGGATGTAAACATGGTCAGCTGCCCTCCTTTCCTCAGCCCAACATCTTAGCTTCCTGGCTGAGCTCCTGGGCTTTTGGCAGAATCAGAAACAAGCTGTTGGTTGTTCCTGCATCACAGTCTAACTGCCCTGCAATCCCCTGTGCCATGCTATACCCCACACCCTTGATTTTTTCTGTTCGAGACAGGTGGAGTACTAGGGGTGACCCAGGCTGTGGTTCTGTCTGCTGGCTTCTCCAGCTTCCACCTGGCTGACATTGACTCTGGGCGAAATGTCTTCATCATGGGCTTCTCCATCTTCATGGCCCTGCTGCTGCCACGGTGGCTTCGGGAAGCCCCAGTCCCACTCAACACAGGTGGGTGGAGTGGGGAGGGAAAGAGGAGGGGCTCAGTAGTGGGAAAACAAGGGGTTGAGGCTTCAGGCTTTCCAGATTTTTTTGGCCCCACATCCTTCTCTAAGCTGTAGTGTAAATAGTCCATCATTTACTTAAAAAAATGTATTGAACACCATTTTAGCTACTTGGAATACAAAGATGCTTCTAAGTATTACAGTCTAGGGAAAGAGATGAGGTATGCAGGAAAACAGCAACAGAACAAGAAGAGAGCTATAGTTTTCACTGGTGAGAGAAATGCCTTCTGGTTGAGGTGATCCAGTAGCGCTGAACTGGCCTTTAAGCAGGATAAAATTTACTTGCACTTTGGATGCTGAGGCAGGAAGATCACCCCAAGTTTGAGGCCATCTTAGGCTACATAGTGAGTTTTAAGCCACCCTGAAGTGCATAGTGAGACCGTCTCGAAAAACAAAAACAAACAAAAAAGTAAAATTTAAAATAGTGCTCCTCTCGTTCATTTTGTTTATTTATTTATTTATTTTTGTCTTTTTGAGACAAGATCTCGCTTTGCAGTTCAGGCTGGCCTTGAGCTCACTTTGTAGCCCAGGCTGGTCTCGAACTCATGACAATCCTCCTGCCTCAGCCTCCCGAATGTTGGGATTACAGGCATGTACCACCATGCCTGGCATCCTCTCATTACTTTTGGTATCTTCCATCCCCATGAATTGTTGCCCCTCTGCCATGTGCTACTCTGCTTTGGAGCCAGCCGCTATGAAATGAAACTTCCACAAACTATGAGCTAAATAAATCTTTCCTCCTTTAAAAGAAAAAAAAAGGATTTTTGGTGAGAAGGTGATCATTTTTGGTGGAGGAACCATTATAAAGAAGTAAAAGTAGAAGTCACAGGATATCTCCAGAGGGTAGCAAATACCTTAGTTTGTCTAGAGCAGTTTTCAGTTGGATGTTATTTTTGTCCCCATGGGAGACATTTAGCAGTGTCTGAAGACAGTTTTTTGGTTACAAATAGGGAAAAAAGCCAGGAATGGTGGCATGTTGTAATTCCACCCCCTCAGAGGCTGAGGTAGGAGGATCACTGCAAGTTAGAGGCTGGCCTGAACTAGAACTACACAGTAAGATCTTCTCTCAAAAAACGGACTCCCCTCAATCCCCAGAAAAAAAAAAAAGAAAACAAGAGGAAAGAAGGGAGAATTATTTTGCATTTAGTAAATAAAGAGATGCTAATTATCTTACAATGCACAGGACAGCCCCTTAAAGAATTTCAAAATGTCAACAGTATTGAGGTTGAGAGACTCCTGCTACAGTATAGAAGTTAAAAAGGGGGAGACAAGTTTGGGCGTTTATTTTTCATTCAGTGGTATCAAGATTGAACCCAGGTCCTTCACACTGAGATACACCCCTAGGCCTTGTTACCATTTGAGACAGGCTCTCACAGACTCTCTACGTTGCCTAGGGCGGGCTTGAGCTTGGGATCCTCCTACCTCAGTCTCTCAGAGTGCTGAGGTTGGAGGTGTGGACCATCATGTTGGGCTAAGTTGGGACTTTTAATATCAAACTTTCCAGAGAAAAGGAAGCTGGAACAAAGCATTTTAGGAGGATGTGTGGGTGCTCAGAAGATACGGTGTTGAACAAGGACCCTATGGGAAAGGGCTTGAGTGTGGTACAGAGTAGGGGAACAAAAGTAAAGAAGAAAGGGCAACAACTCAGACAGCTCTGTCCTTAGCCTGAGACTTGGGTTTAGGTCTGGAAGGACAGACTCCTGGGCATCAGAGCTGCATTTCTGCTCGGCCCCAACCCCTTATAGGCTGGAGCCCCTTGGATTTGTTACTGCGGTCGCTGCTAGCACAGCCCATCTTCATGGCTGGATTCTTGGGCTTCCTCCTAGAGAACACAGTTTCTGGTAAGTGGAGGCCAGCTCCTAGCAGACTGGGGAGTGCCAGGAAGTCATCACTCCCTGGGTTAACCATGGACTAACCTCTCTTTTGCAGGTACACGGCTTGAGCGAGGACTAGGTCGTCAAGTGCTACCATCTTCTTTCACTGCCCAAGAGGTTCAAAAGCCTCAGAAGTCCAGGGAAAAGGCTGTTCAAGCATATGGGCTTCCTTTCCCTATCCAAAATCTGTGTTTCTGCATCCCTCGGCCCCTCCGTTGCCTCTGCCCATTGCCTGAAGAAACTGGGGATGAAGAAGGAGGGCCTTCTGAGCCAGGAGAGACAGCAGACTTGTTGCCTGGCTCTGGGGAGCCCTTCCCTGCCTCTGGCAGAGAAGGAATTAGATCCCTGTAATTACCAAGAGTCCTATTTCTGCCCTATTAGTTTATCCCTAATTTGCATGCTTGCTGGAGAGTGAGCACTCAGGCTCTACTTAATCCTAGAGAGAGGGTGAGAGGGTGAGGGTGAGGGTGTGTGTATGTGTGTGTGTGTGTGTGTGTGTGTACACACCATGTGTGTGTGTGTGTGCATGTGTGTGTGTGTGTACACACCATGGCCCACTTAAGAGACCCCATTCTCAACAGGATGGGTTGCCTTTCCTTCCAGAGCAGGGGCCATGGCTTAATGCTCATGAATGTATGAGATTTTACCTAGGAACTATCAATGCCACATGAGCAGTAGTATTCACTTAACAAATATTTATTTATATGGCTGTGACAATGTCCCTGTCCTTCCCAGCAATTTAGGATTTATAAAGACCCATGTAATGACTAAAATGCACCGCAGAAGGTGTTCTGTAATAAAGAGGGAAATAACGCCCTGGGAGTTGAGGAGGAAGCAATTCATTCTGACTGGGGAAAGTGCGAAATGCTTTATGAAAGTAAAAACACTGAGGGTGGCCTTGACGAGGGAGGATTTGGGGTTTTTGGAAACAGATGGGGAGAATTTTTCTGGCACTAGAATCCAGCTTGAGCAAAAGCATCATGAGTTGTGCAAACTACAAGAGTTGAGGGGGAAAAAAAAGCTGGGCATGGTGGCGCACGCCTGTAATCCCAGCACTCGGGAGGCTGAGGCAGGAAGATAGTTGTGAGTTCGAGACCAGCCTGGGCTACAAAGTGAGCTCAAGGCCAGCCTGAACTGCAGAGCGAGACCCTGTCTCAAAAAGGCAAAAAAAAGAGTTGGGTTCTGAGTCTCAGCAGTGACATAAAAATGGGGGCACACGGAGGGAGAGATTAGGTGCAACTCTAGAGGTGGTGAGCATTTCAGAGATCATGTAGGGAAATTTAATCCTTTTACTGAAAAGGCTAGACTCCCAGGGGAGGAGAGAAAAGTAACTTGAATTTGACAAATTCAACCCCAGGTAACTCCATCCACTATCTCGTACCGTATTCTTTATTCTTTGCCGGTGCCTCCTGGACGCGCCCCTACTGCTTAACTTCACAGCTTCTTTGTAGCTTGCCTGACGGTGTTGCTCTCCCATTCTATCAGCGCGCCCTCAATCAGCTGTGGGCCCCGAAGCTCCGCCCACACCAGGCCTGGGCTCCGCCCACACCAGGCCTGGTCCCTGCCCGGTGTGGGGAATCGGCCTGTACTCTATTTCTGTTTGCACGGGCAGGCGGGCCTGCCGCGAGGAGGGTGGGAATTTTCTCAGCCACTGAAGGTAGGTGGGGTCGGGCTTGTGTCGGGGCCTGGGTCAGGACCCCGCCGAGCGCCGAGGTGTAGTGCGCAGCCGGCGGGTGGGCCCCAGCAGGGACCTTTCCTCCCAGCAGGGATCGCACGCAAAGGGGCTTTGGGGTTGGCCGACCTCTGGAGTGGGCGTGGCTGCGCGTGCGCAGTCCGCCTTCGGGAACAGTCGCGGGCTTCAGTATGACTTCTTGGGTGGGTTGTGTGGTGTGGCGGTGGTACTATGGTCGTCTTTGTTACACCTGAGCCGCCGCTTGGTGCGGCCGATGCTGTAGAAGCGGAAAGGCGGACAGAGAAGCTCTTCTAGGGAGGGCAGATGGAAACGACGCGGGGCGCGGCCCCAGGGGTGGACTGTGGTCGTGGGACTGAGTGCTCTCCCTGGGGGCAGGGCGTGGGCCAGCTCGGACGTCTCTAGGAGTCTACCGCCCTCTTCAGGAGGGTGGGGGAACTGCCAAGAGTGGGACTCAAGGCGGAGGGGTGGCGCTTGCTGCAAATACCAGTTCTCAGGGGACTCCACCCCTGCGGTTGCTCTTCGCCTGCCGGTTTATTCAGGAGTCCTAAACTGGTAAATGTGGTTAACGTGAATGTTAAAGGCGGGCGTGAAGGACAAAAAGTGAAATTTAGAGGCCTCAGATTTAGAACGGGCCTGCATAGTGGGAGCAACCAGCCTGGGTCCAGTACTGAATGTTTTAGGCCTTTTTATTTTTGCAGTACTGGTTATTGAACCCAGGACCTTAACGTTGAGCTACATTCCTATTTATTTTATTTTATTTTGAAACAAGGTGTCACAAAGTCACTAAGCTGCCTAGGTTTGGCTTGAATTTGGGATCTTCCTGCCTCAGCCTCCTAGAATGCTGAGATTACAGGTGTCCACCACAACCCTCAGCTTTTCGGACCTTTTCATACGGTTTTTCCCTGGCAAAATTTTCAACTACCCTCTTCCCCCAAATAAAAGCCATCAATTTGAGGGTTCTGACCCTTCAAATTTTCCAAAAAGGGGCTAGGATGGTAAACCTCTCAGGGCACCCTGGAGAGCACCTCTGAAGGAAATGAAATGGTTGGGCAACTTCATATACTGTTATGATCTTTGGCTGCTAGGAGCACTTGCCCGGGAAGACTAGTCTAGCTGCCACCTCCGTGCTGTAGGAACAGTGTGTGGGAAATGTAACAAATACCATTTCCAAACCATGGTTTTGAGGCTGCAGCAAGTGACAACCAGCTTGGGTAGGGGATGTTAAGATGGAGGTTTCATCTTAAGATGGGGATGTTTCATCGTTGAATGGGTTCCAGCTCAAGTGAGCATGACAGTTTTAGCACAGTATAAAGCTGTTCAACCGGGCATGGTGGCGCACACCTGTAATCCCAGCACTCAGGAAGCTGAAGCAGGAGGATCATTGCAAATTCAAGACCAGCCTGGGCTACAAAGTGAGCTTAAGGCCAGCCTGAACTGCATAGTGGGACTTTGTCTCAAAAAGACAACCCCCCCAAAAAAAACCCAAACAAAAGAATTTGGTGATAGCCAGGGACCTCTGATATATATACACATATGCACAAAATTTTTCTCATCCCTCTCCTCCCCGCCCCTCCCCTCCCCTCTCCACCACTCCCCTTCCTTTGGTCCTTTCCTTTACCCTCACTTCCTTTTTCCTGGGAATTGAACCCAGAGCCTTCACTGTACTACATCCGCAGCCATTTTTTGTTTGTTTGTTGAGACATGATCTCATATGTAGTTTGGGGGGGGTATGTAGATCCAGCTGGCCTCAAACTTGTGGGAATTGGCTTGCCTCAGCCTCCCAAGTGCTAGGATAACAGGCATGTGCCACCATGCTATCCACAGCTATTTTATATTTTTAGAGTCTCGCTAAGTTGCTCAGGCTGGGTTCAAACTCTCAATCATCATACTTCAGACTATCAGAGTGCTGGGGTTACAGGTGTGCACCACCATGCCTGCCCCCCCAATATATGTATAAATTTCACAGGATTCACATGCATAGACTCTAGATTAAGAACCTCTCTTTTAGAGATTAAAAAGAATTCTTTTTTTTTTTTTCGTCTTTTTGAGACAGGGTCGAGGTATGCAGTTCAGGCTGGCCTTGAGCTCAGTTTGTAGCTCAGGTTGATCTTGAACTTGCAAGATCTTCCTGCCTCAGCCTCCTGAGTGCTGGGATTACAGGTATGTGCCACCACGCCTGGTTTAAAAAAAATTCTTGAGAGCATCTGGAGTTTTGTTTTTAGATAGTGGTGAAATAATTTGACTTTTCTCTCCTGTCTTTCTCTCTCTCTCTCTCTTTTCATTTGTTTATATAGTTCAGGTTGGCCTTGAACGCACTATGTTGTTTAGGCTGGTCTTGAACTCACAGAAGTCCTCCTGAGTGCTGGGATTATAGGTATGTGCTATCACGTCTGGTCTTGTACTTTATCTTTTAAAAGTTCTAGGAAGAATAGCATTAACTTATTAGAATTGTGATAAGGCTCCAGTAATGGTTTGAGTTTCCACAATAAGTTATATTATTAGAAAGCAGAAATATGCCAAGGCTTAACCACTGTGGAAGAAAGATAATTTCTCCTCTCTCCTGTCCTGTTGTGTTTTCCACCCTCCCTCCTCTTCTTCCCTACCCTCTCCTTCTGTCCATCTCCTCCTTTCCTCCTTCCCTCCCCTCCCCACCCCTCCCCTCTTCTCCCCTTTCCCCTCCCCTCCCCTCCCCACCGGAGGTTAAATCCAGGGCCGTAACACTAAGCTACATCCCAAGCCATTTTCTTATTTTTATTTTGAGGTGCAGTCTCACTTAGATGCCGGGACTGGGCTCAAACTTCTGATCCTTTTGTTTCAGCCTCCCAGAGTACTGGGATTACATGCATGTATCACCATGTGCCCAGCCAAAAGAGATATTTTATTTCATCTTAATGTGGGGGGAAAAATATGAGTGGCCGAGACTGATGCTCAGCTGGTTTGATAAAAAGAAAACTGAGTTGATACCTTCTATGTTATCAAGGATTTTCACAAGATCTTAGTTGCTATAGGATTGTCTGGGTGATGCCCCCCAGGCCTATTGTTCTGGAGACATTTTGCTAAGTTAGACCTTTGCTGCAGATGGAGAAACTGGAGCAAGGCCTGTTGGTGCAGCCTTGGGCATGGCTACAGCTCACTGAGAACTCCCTCCTGGCCAAGGCGTGTATCACCAAGCAGGGCTATGCCTTGCTGGTTTCAGACCTTCAGCAGATGTGGCACGAACAGATGGATACTAGTGAGGTGAGCCGGCGAGCCAAGGTAAGTGTGAGGAGAAGCAGCACTGCGGGGTGGAATGGGGTAGGGTTCCTTCCCAGCAAAGGTCAGGGGGACATTAACATCAACTGGTTTGATCGCCTGTGAGTTGACAAGGAAAGACTGGATTGGCACAATTCCAGTTACAGATTGAACATCTCTAATAGGAAAACCTGAAATCCAAAATGTTTCCAAAACGGAAAGTTTTTAAGCCTTAGCACTCAAAAAATTTCAAATATCGGAGCATTCAGGTTTCAGATGTTGGGATTAGGGTTGCTCAACTGGTGCAGTCTATGCATATATTCCCAACTCCAGACAGCTCTGAAATCCAAAGCACTTTTGGTCCCAAGTATTTCAGATAGGGGATATTTGACATGTCTTACACTTTTATTTGCTGTCCCAGGATTTTTTCCAGTGCATGTGTGTGAGAGACTTCGTGTGTGTGTGTGTGTGTGTGTGTGTTTCTGCATATATGACAATACATAATGTGACCTTTATTACTTGATCTGTACAGATCTTCTGTAAACTGATCTTGCCAAGATAGAGTTATGAAGTAGGCCAGTTGACCTATCTTTGTGATTCCTTTTTGTTTTCTTCTTCCCTGTTCTGATGTTTTTCTCTCCCTCCCATCCCCCCAAGCCCCTGTTAGCCAGGACCGTCCCTTACTGTTGCTCCGGGGGGGTCAGCTTCCTCTAGCACCCTCACTCTGTGCAAATGCTTTCTCTTTAGGAGCTGAACAAGCGCCTGACTGCGCCCCCTGAGGCTTTTCTGTGTCATTTGGATGATCTGCTTTGCCCGCTGTTGAAAGGCAGTCCCCAACCTGAGGAAGCTGCTGCATTCTCCTGTGATCGTGGGGCAGAAGCACTGATTCTCCGGGTGCGGAGCGAGCTCTCTGGCCTACCCTTCTATTGGCATTTTCACTGCAGCCTGGCTAGTCCTTCTCTGGTAAGTGCAGTTCAGAGAGAGGGTGAAATTGCTGCTTGAGATGAAGCTTTAGTTACCCTTATATGTTTATGAAGTTCTTCTCCTATCAGACAACTGTCCTTGACTAGACAGGAGGCAAAAATGTTGCTTGACTGGTATATCCTTTCTTTGCAAAGGCAGCAGAGTTTGAACCAACATATGTTGTTAGATGACTTTATTCATTAATTTACTTACTAAACATTTATAAAGCGTCACCTATATGCTAATTATTTGGCATCCTGACATGAAATAATATGGTCTCTTCCTGGAATTTATAACCTAGTTAAGGTGACAGGAAATTCTGATAGAGTGTGATAAGTTCTCTCCCTGAGGCAGGCCCAGGATGGCTAGAGGAATAGAGAAAACCTTTGAAGAGGAAGTTTCTTTCTTTCTTTCTTTCTTTCTTTCTTTCTTTCTTTCTTTCTTTCTTTCTCTCTTTCTCTCTTTCTCTCTTTCTCTCTTTCTCTCTTTCTCTCTTTCTCTCTTTCTCTCTTTCTCTCTTTCTCTCTTTCTCTCTTTCTCTCTTTCTCTCTCTCTCTCTCTCTTTCTCTCTTTCTCTCTTTCTCTCTCTCTTTCTCTCTTTCTTTTCTTCTTTCTTCTTTCCTTCCTCCTCTCTTTTTTCTTTCTCTCTCTCTCTCTTTTCTGAGACATTCTCACTGTGCAGTCCAGGCTGACTTCAAACCTGCAATCCTGCCTCAGCCTTCCAAGCGCTGGGGTTTCAGGCATGTAGTACCATGCATGGCTTGAGGAGAGAATTTCTGAGCTGAGTTTTGACAATAAGTAGAAACTAGTTGGTAGAAAATAAAGAGAAGAATCATCGTAGGCAGCAAGCACAGAGATGTGTAAGTGTGGGACAAGTTCAGAAACTTCATGACTGCAGAACAGATAAGAAGATGTGAGAGATGAGGTAGGCAGTGGCCAGGTCATGAAGGACTCAGTGAATTTGGATTTTATCTCACAGGTAATAGGGATTTGTTGAAAAATTTAAAGCAGGAGTTTAACATGGTCCAATTTATGCTTATCAAAAATATTGAAAAAAAAACAGGAAGAAAAAACCACTCTAGCAGCAGGGTGGGGTATGGGCCAGTGACTCTAAGCATTGTCTCACCTTATGGTCCTTGTGGCTTTCCCGCAAGGTATATATTATTATCCTCATTTTTCAGAGCAAGAGACTGAGGTCGAAGGCAGCTTTGTCCAAAGTTGTCCAGTTTATGAATGAATGAGCTGAATTCGAGCTCTGGCTTGGTCTAGTCTGAAAGCCCACTCTCAGGGATTAAGAGGATCATGCCTCGTACTCACTTGTACCTTCAGTGCCCAAGTGCTTGTGTTAGAAAAAAAATGGTTTTTTTTTTGGTCTTTTTGAGACAGGGTCTCACTATGTGGTTCAGGCTGGCCTTGAGCTCACTTTGTAGCCCAGGCTGGTTTCGAACTCACAACGATCCTCCTGCCTCAGCCTTCCAAGTGCTGGGATTACAAGCATGTGCCACTGTGCCCAGCTTTGTGTTAGAAATGAAGATTGGGCATTGAGAAGTAGTTTCTGGAATAACAGGGCTGTTTTCAGTTGGTAGCACTTAGGGACGAGGAGCCTCTGTAGAAGCCCAGGAGTACGGATTTCTCAGCAGAGAGATCTGTAGAAAGTGACCATCTTTTCCCAGATCCTGACTTTAGCTGGGTGTGGCACTTTGGCATCTCTACATGAAACAAAGAGTGGAACAAAAGACCTGTTGAGAAACTATGTATTGATATTTATTTTTTATCTGGAACCTCGTGAAGTAAAGGTAGCCTGGAATGCTAGGGGAGCTATTTTGCATGAATTCCCAAGGCCTGGCCACAGTGCCTGACATAGAATCATCACTCACATTTGTTTATTAATTAATTAATTAATTTTGTCTTTTTGAGACAGGGTCTCGCTATGCAGTTCAGGCTGGCCTTGAGCTCACTTACGTAGCTCAGGCTGGTCTGGACCTCGCAATGATCTTCCTGCCTCAGCCTCTCAAGTGCTGGGATTACATGCGTGCACCACCACACTTGGTGCTACATTTGTTGATTTTAATTAATCTAACTTCTCATAAAATCTTTCATCTTGCTTTTGATACAGAATTTCATCCAAAACCCCTAAGACTTAAGTGACACCAGGGGGCACTATTCCCCTAGTAATGGTTACTCTGAGCAGCAAACTTGGGTAGCTTTTGGGAATCCCTGGTAATAGTCTCATTTTGCATTACACAGCTCTACAAATTCCAAATACTGAGACTGGGAGGCAGCTCTCATTGAGGTCTGATGAACTCTAAAATTTCTTCTTTCAAAAGAATACTATTGTGCTGGGAGTATCCTAAGAGTAGAGTACTTGGCTAGTATATACCAGGCCCTGGGTTTGATCCCCAGCACTGGGAAAACAGTGAAGAGCACTTGTATAATAATATTTTCTGTAAAATAATATTATGTACTTGTTTATTATTTTTGAGACAAGGTCTTGCTACACAGTTCAGGCTGGCCTTAAACTCATTGCAATCCTCCTGCCTCAGCCTCCTGCATACTGGGATTACAGGCTTGTGCCACCATGCCTGGCTGTATAATAATATTACAACTGAAGAAAAATGTAAAGAAAGAGTAGCTGTTCTGGCACAGTCTTCTAAGTAAGGGGCTATAATAAGGAAAGATGTAAAAGTATTTAGAGAAGGATGAGTCTTGATTAGCCATGGGAAGACACTGGCTTTGAACAGCTGATGAACTACTGTTCTTTAAGTTAAATAAAATACTTATTGTTAAAAGAGGAAGACTGTCATGCCAGGGAAACCCCAAGCCCGAGGAAGCTTTGAGGGAAAGAGAGCTCTGAACACTGACGAGGATGTAGGCGGATACTATTTCAGCTTGTGCGTGCATCTAAGTCACACTGTTATAATTTTTGTTTATTCTCATTCTTGTGATAGTTTTCATTTACTTGTTTTTTTTTCCTGAATGGGCATTTCCTGCCAAAGGCGAACATCTCAGACAGCATTTAAAGATACAAAGTGAAAAAAAAAGGTCTTCTTTTTGCTCCCTTCTCTAGTCCCTCATTTTCCTTCTCTAAAGCAGCCTGTGGTGCTTGCTTCGTGTGGCTTCTTTAAAAAGCTATATATAGTGTGTCTCTGTGTGACTTAGGAGGCTGGGTGTGGTGGTGCATACCTGTAATCTTGGCACTCGGAGGGCTGAGGCAGGAGGATCGCTGTGAGTTTGAGGTCAGCTAGGGCTACAAAGTGAGTTCAAGACTAGCCTGAACTACATAGTGAAACTCTGTCTCAAAAAGACCAAAAAAAAAAAAAAAAGTGTAACTTGAGCACATATCTGCATATATATGGAGTTTTACACATGGTATCATGCTGTACCTACTGCTCCATGTCTTAACTTTTCTTCTTAATTATAGAATTTAGAGATCATATTAATATATTTAGAAGACTCACCTTAATATCTTTAGTAGCAACATGGCATTTACATAATGATTGTATTAATACATATGTAATTGTTCTACTCCTTTGTGTGCTAAACAGTAATTACCCTGATATCCACTTCTTCTAAGTGTAAATGTGGGAATAAATTCCTGGAAGTAAATATCTAGGGCAAGAAATATTTGCTTCTTTAATCTGTTTACCTCATGCCAAATTGTTTTCCAGACACTTTTGCAGCTTTACTCCATATAGGTAAATAGGAAAATACCTGTTTGCCTGCAGCTTCAACCACATAATGTGTTCACACTCTTGAGTTTAATGTTTAGGTTTCTATAGGATATTAAGAAATATATAGGGCCAGGGATATAGCTTAGTGGCACAGCACTTGCCTGGCAAGTGTGATGTCCTGAGTTCGATTCCTCATACTGGTCGTACAAGCAGAAAAGGAATATATAAGACTGTGGGTCTCTGGGCCTCTGCAATTTTTGTTTGGTATTTTTGAGACAGGGTTTTACTATATAGTCCAGACTGGCCTTGGTCTCACTGTAGAGCCCAGGCAGGCCTCAAGCTCTTGCCTCAGGCTTCTGAGTGCTGGGGAGTGGAGCTCTCTGCTTTATAACTCTGAGCCCATCTTGACTTCTCTTCATCTCTTCTCCTTCCTATTGTCTGATCTTTCTAGTATCTAATAAATTTTTGACATTCCATATTTTGACTTTCAAATTTGTCACTCTGTTGGCTACTTTTTGATATCTAAGAATTACATCCCAGATTTCTTAGTGGTAGAATGATCACAGGCTTGGAACCAGTAGACTTGATTTTGGAATTAGGCCCACCACTTTCAGACTTTTACCGCCTTGGGTAAGTGTGGAAGTTTTATGATTCAGTTTCTTCACCTGTGAAATGGAAATACCACTTACAGCCTTACTATGTTTTTTTAATTTCTTTTTTTTTTTTTTTTTTTGGCGGTACTGGGGATCGAACTCAGGACCTTGTGCTTGCCAGGCAAGCACTTATTCCACTGAGCTATATCCCCAGCCCACAGCCTTACTATGGACTTGTGAGGATTCAATAAGAATATTTAAAATATTACTTTATGACTATAGTGAAGTCACAACCTTCCAGCTCCCTACTGTTTCTTTTGATCAGTAATTTTTTTTGGAGGAGGGACTGGAAATCGAACTCAGGACGTTACGCTTGCCAGGCAGGTGCTTGTGCCACTGAGCTATATCCCTGGCCCCTACTATTTCTTTTTGACAAAGAAAAGGACCATATCAAGATGCTGCCAGAGGCAGGACTAGAATCTGTTGCTTAATCCCAGTCTATCGCCCATTTCACTGTGTCAGCAGATATAATTTGTCTGGGGGTCAATAACTGCCATTCTTTCGCCTACCTAGGACATGTGAACATTTCTATTAGAAATCAGGTGATTTGGGGAGAAGTTGTGAGTGTTTCTTTTGGAACAGATTGAAACTGTCTGCTTCTTTACCCACAATACTTTCTGATCCCCTTAGCTGTTGTGGATCTTCAAGGACAGGGGTCTCAGAGCACATAGTAAGCACACAGTAGGTTTGGGTCAAATTGACTTGAGTATTGTGTTGTGTCATCTTTTGCTATCTGTCCTGAGGACCTAGTGTGCTGAATACTAGGTCTCAGGGTAGTATGAGGTTGGGATGTGCTGTGTGACAGAGAGAAGTGACAAGAATCTACTTCTGGACCCCTCTTTTGATCTTCTCCTCTGTGCTAGCACCCTGTGTTTCTTGGGTCTTAGGGCTGGTACAAAAGTTACTGGCACTAACCCTATCTCTCAGTCGACTTCCTCATATCTAGTCTTTTCTAGGTAAATGTGGAAAAAAGTCTTTTCCTCATAATTAGAGTCACAACATGAGGAAAGTTTTTAGTGGCAACCCTTACCTAGACAATAAATTTAAAAAATGAAAGCTTGAATCTAAGGAGTCCAGACTTCTGATCCTGACCCAGAGGAGTGTGGCTCACACATCTTATAGGACATTTTTGTCCCTTATGTCAAATCCCTTGGGATGTCTTGTCTTAAGTGCTCCTTTTCCGATCTAGGGCAGGGATTGGCATACTATGGCCAGCGGGCCACATCTGGCTCGCTGCCTGTTTTTGTAAAGTTGTGTTGGAACACAGCCACCTCATTTGTTTACATATTGTCTGTGGCTGCCTTCGCATGCCACAAGAGCAAAGTTGAGCAGTTGCAGCGGGGACTGCAGGGGCCGCAGAGCTGAAAATACTGACTTTGTGACTCGTTCTGAAGAAAGCTTGCTGACCCTGATCTAGGGCTTTTCTTAGTGTCTCTTTTAGTTCATCTGCTTGAGGGAAGGGAAAGGGGTTCTGATAACATCCCCTAGCCACAAAAATACATGCCCATCAGAGGACGGCTGAGGCAGGAGGATCATTGTGAGGTTCTTGATTTTAGTTATTTTCTTTGCAAAGCTAATGGGTGCATTGCATAGGTGAATGAAATGATTATCCATTGTCTATGATAGCATTGCCCTAGCTGCTCTGCAGAATGGCTCTGCTTGTATTCTTCGTGTGTGTGTGTGTGTCTTTTTTGAGACAGGGTCTCACTATGCAGTTCAGGCTGGCCTTGAGCTCATTTTATAGCCCAGGTTGGTCTTGAACTTGCAGTGATCTTGCTGCTTCAGCCTCCCGAGTGCTGAGATTATAGGCATACACCAATTTTTTTTTTTAATTTTAAGGACAAAAGAAACACAATTTCAAAACAAGATAATAGGAGGGTAACAATGATTAATACATCACATATTGCTATCTTTAAATTAGTTACTCGGTGTATAAGATATCAGCATTTAATCGTTCAAGTAATATCTGCTTATATTCTTATTGCTTGTTAAAAGTAAGGTTTCTATAGGGGGGCTGCTTTGTTTCTTTCTAGGCTAGTCCCTTGGTAACTGACTAGATCCTATTACAACAGTAACTGTAGACTCTGCCACATTTGTGGGAGCAGTTAATCTTAGGGCTCATTTGTGGCTATCATCAGCTCTGAAGTGGCTCTTACTAAAGGTCTGAAGCTGAATGTGGCAGTACACGCCTGTAATCCCAGCATTCGGGAGGCTGAGGCAGGAAGATCATTGTGAGTTCAAGACCAGCCTAGGCTACAAAGTGAGCTCCAGGCCAGCCTGAACCGCATAGCGAGACCCTGTCTCAAAAAGACCAAAAACAAACAAACAAATAAACAAACAAACTCTGGATCTAATTTGACTTCCAAAACTACAACTTCTTCCTGTTGACTTCTTCCTTCAATTATGCTCTGGCTTAGCTCTACCTATTTTCTGGAAGGTCACATAAGTCTGCTTTTATCTCTCAAGCTCTGCTGAGAGTGGAATCAACATTTTACTCTTTTCAACTGTGTCACTTCCTTCTCTTTAAATCACAACTCTAAGTTATCTATCCATACTTTCTCTGGGCCATACAGAAAATCTCTGAGCCTCTTTCATACACTTAATACATTTGAATGTTCGTATGAATGGACTGCTTGCCTGTGAAACTGTAAGTTCCTGTGAAAACATTTATTCTTCAGTATTTTGTTTTTCTGGTACCTCATACCGGTTAGGGAGTACTTTGTGAGAATCTGTTTTCTGACTGAAATCTCTTCTCTATTGCAGGTCTCCAGACATTTGATTCGTCCTCTGATGGGCATGAGTCTGGCGTTGCAATGCCACGTGAGGGAGCTAGCAACACTGCTTCGGATGAAAGATCTAGAGATCCAGGACTACCAGGAGAATGGGGCTACACTGAGCAGAGGTGAGGGGACCTTCTTGGGGGAATTGAGTGGGGAGAGGAACAGTTAGAAAAGCTCATTTGCATTTGAAAAGTGCTTGCCCCAGGGAGGGTGCTGAGTGCTGACCAGGAACTGCAGGCTGCATACTAAATGCCACTTCTCTCTGCCTGGAGTACCTGGCCAGGGCCCAAGTGGCCAGTAGAAACTATAACTGAGTCCAGACGTGTCCTAGGCAATGACAAGGAAAGCCTGGGAAAAAAAGGGCCAACAGCTATACTAAATTGTACTAGGGCAACATGAACTTGGGAGTTTATAAGGTTGCACAGCTCCAACTTGACTCTAAAAATTCCTTTTGACCTTTATCTTTGTGGCAGGAAAATCACTTCCGATAGATGCTACCCCTGAACCTGCCATTTGTTGCTGACTGCCCTGTCCTCCTCCCATTTGCCCTGATTCCCTCAGGTTTTCTTCTCCCACGAGGCTGGGGCTGTCTGCACGTTGCATCTTTCTCCTCTTCCCCAAGAAATCCTGAGCTCTGCCCCTTTGTATCTCACAAGTAGGAAGCTCATCTTAAGACTCATACTTCTTCTCCATCCCTTCTTATTACAGGTCGATTGAAGACGGAACCATTTGAAGAAAATTCTTTCTTGGACAAATTTTTGGTAGAGGTAACGGATTTATTATTCCTTTCCATTTCCACAGATTTGAGCACTCGGAGTGCCTGGGTGGTGGCTCAAGTTTGGGTGTTACGTGACTTGTATGGTCAGAAAGTCCTTTGAAAATGCTGCCTGTAGAGAGCCTGATAAAGCCTGAGATGTACAGAAGAAAAACAGGGGAGGGAAGGGGGAAAGAGTCCCTTCAGTATCCAGCATAGAGGAAGGTAAAAAGCTCAGGGCTACCATTTGGGGACTGTCTTGTGGGCACTGCAGGCTGTGGAAAATCACAGTGTTTATGCAAGGGGCCTGGCAGAGGAATGAATGGGGGGTAGATAATTGTGGCCTGTCAGAAGCTTCTGCCTAGGTTTCCCTTCTAAGGACTGAGCTTGGCCAACAGAAATATCTATTGAAGCCAAAGAGTGGGAGTATTAATAATAGTGACCTTTGATAATACCAGTCAATATTGATCTTTGCCTTCTCTAACTCGTCTGGGACTTGTTGGTTATATAGTTAGTACCTTAGTATTATTGCCCCATTTTCTAATTATACATGTTACCCAAGTTGGTACTGTATTATGTAAGTAAATGATACTACTATAATATTGTGTTATATACAGATTATTCAGGTTTCTTTTGTTTTTAATTAAATTAAATTAATTAATTAATTTGTTTTTGAGGCAGGGTCCCATTATATAGTTCAGGCTGACCTTGAATTTGCTTATATAGCCCAGGCTGGCCTCAAATTCACAGCGACCCTGCTGCCTCAACCTCCTGAGTGCTGGGATTATAGGTACGCACCACCATGCCTGGTTTGTTTTTTCTTTTCTTCTTTCTTTTTTTGGATACTAAGAATCGAACTCGTGACCTCATGCTTGCCAAGCAGGTGCTGTGCCGCTGAGCTATATCTGCAGGTGTTTTTTCTTTTCTTGAGACAAGGTCTTGCTATGTAATTCTGGCTGTCCTTCAACTCACCATGTAGCCCAGGCTTGCCTCAGACTCATGCCAATCCTTCTGCCTCAGTCTTCCGAGTGCTGGGAGTACAGGTGGGCACAATCACCACAGATTATTTCTTATCTGCCCTCTATGCTTATTTTAAGCTTCCCATGGACATGGTTTGTCTTTTGTACCTTTTTTGTACCCCAGATTAGCAGTTTTTACAGGGCTAGGCATAACGCAGGTGTTCTTGATTTGGAAAACTTCTGTGTCTACACTGAGCTGTAATAGTCGGGGTCTTACTGCTCAAAGAAAACTATGTGAGGTGAGTGCTCTGTCCATGTACTGAAGGAGTTGTAACTCTGGAGAAGAAGGAAACTGTGTATTGGTAAGTCCTGAAGCAGAGTAGGGGCCAAGTTGTTATGAGGAGAGGGAGGGTATTAAACCAGAGTCATGATACTTTTCTCTCACATGGCTTCTCCCGTCTCTAATTTCAACGGTCAGGAAGGGTAACACAGCAGCCCAGGGCTGACACACCAGTGTCCTGCCTCAGCCCCTTTGTTAAAGCAGTGCTAGGCTAACTCTCACCGTCCCTGCTATTCCGGT
Organism: Dinomys branickii; assembly: GCA_004027595.1. NCBI lineage: Eukaryota > Metazoa > Chordata > Mammalia > Rodentia > Dinomyidae > Dinomys > Dinomys branickii. Next base: position 51,897 of record PVLD010003327.1, on the reverse strand, counting down.
ACCTCCTACCCAGCTTCTCTTCACTTCTGGACTTTTTGCTTCAGCTACATGAAATGACTTCTAATTTCCCCAAAGTTTTTTCTCTTGCCTTTATGTCTTTGTATACATTATTCCCTTTATCTAGAGTGTCCAAGGCCCTGGCCTTATCTACCTTGTAAACTTTTTTTTGTGAGATACTGAGGGTTGAACGCAGGAAGTGTTGAGCTACATCTCCAGCCCTTTCTATTTTTTATTTATTTTGAGATAGGGTCAAACTTGTGACCCTCCTGCCTCAGCCTCTCAAGTAGCTGGGATTACAGATGTGTTCCACTGCACTTGCTTCTATTTGTCTTGTAACATCAGCTTTAGTTTCTTTGGGAGAGCTTTCCGGACTTTCCTTGTAAAGATAATCCTCCCCTGCTGTTATACTTGGTTTACACCTCTGTTTTATCACTTGAGACACTGTGGTATACTGTTTATATGTCTGTAAGACCATAGCTTTTTTCTACACTGATCTATGGACTCTTAGAGAGCAAGGAGTATATTAAATGCATTTCTGTATCCCCAGCATAGACCTGAGTGCTTGGAAGAGGTAATCTTTCAATAAGTGTGTGCATGGATATTTTGGTAAATCTGTCCAGGGGAATTTTGTGAAAATAGTGGTAATGTGGCTTATTGGTAAACTGTAGAGCAGTATTCAAGGACTTCTCTTATTCTCATGGTTTATTTTGCAGCTTTGGACAAATCACTTCTCTCAGAGCCAGTGTTTTTTCATTTGTAAAACTGGAGGCTCATCCTCTTCATGCTATTGAGAGAGGAGAGCCCAGCAGAATGGAATGAGTAGGCATGTAGAACCCAGGTGCTAGGCAAGGGTGGGTGTTGGTGTTTTGGAATTGCTTCAAGAGCTCTGGTCCTCCAGGTTCTCAGTGTAGAATTTTATAATATATGGAAAAGATCTGAGAGAGAGGTGGTGTAGTTTTCCATTTTATAGATGAAGACTTTGATCTGGAGAGGTCAGTGGATGTGCCTAAGGTCTGTATGTTGAGAACATCCCACATTTCTTAGTTTACAGTCTAGAAATCATTGGGGCTGTTTTGTTTTACTGCTTCAGCTGATTGTATACACCTTCAGCTGGGGAGACACAAGGGTTGGAGTAATGTGAATTCTTGTGGCTTCTAGGGTCACTGCATGGTCCTCAGAAATAGCCTGCCTAGCTATTAGAACTGAAAAGTCTCCTACAAGGACTGAAGAGTTTCTTATAGCTACCGCAGCTTTGCAGTTACTGTGCTGGCCTGGGGTCCTACAAACAGGACATAGAAGGGTCACGGGGTCACCAAGACTGAGCTGAGAGGATGTTCCATTAAAATAAGCAGTGCGGGATAGGAAGATAAACAAACCAAGGGGGGAGCGTGGGGTGAAGACACAGAGAGGCCCGGCCTATGTCAGAGGGCCCTGCGGGCAGTGCCGGGGTCACTTTTTCCTAGTCTTACTAGGAGTATTGCTAGGCAAGAGGCCATAGACATTGGAGCAGTGGGGGAGGGGGGGCGGATTCTAGGATACTAAGGCTAAAAAAAATTTAAGAGTTGAGCAGGGCTTACTTCCCCATATTTGGTCCTTTTGTTTTTTTCTCTCTTCATAAGGATCTCTGGTTTTTTATCTGTGAGAAACCCAAGGGGGCAATCAATAGTGGCCTAAGTAGAGGAAGAATACTGGCAATGTTGATTCAACTCAAGGCTGGGCCGGGTGACTGTTTGCATGATCCTCACATAGGGCAAGGCCCCCCTCCAGAGGATTTCCTAGGATCAGGAGCTGAGGGGCACCTTTAGAAGCGGGAGAAACAGTCCAGGAGTTGGGGGCTGCTATGACCAGCAGTAGGAACTGCGCCAAAAAGAAAGTTTCGGGTGATGGTCTTGCAGAGCCCGCTCTCAGTCAAGTCGGCTGGAGGGAGTCCCTCCCTTTGGCCCTACCCAGGCCTCTCTCTCCCCATCTGGTTGCTATCAGGCTGTGTGGCTGCTGGCAGGCGCTTTATTTATTTATCCCAGTGTAATGGGGTGAGGCGGGAGCTGGCCTAAGGCTGGCATTCCGAGGCCATGCCACTGAGCCACAGGCGGTTTGCATGGGTGTGTGAGTCACTGGGGCTGCATGCTGCTCAAACCAGACGAGGCTAGGCTCAGGGACAGCAGGCAGCCCAAAATAGAGCCCCGCCCTCTGCAGCTGGCAACCTCTGGCTAGGAATCAGCCCTTGACACCAAAACCTGGGCAGTTGCGTGAAGTTGTCTTCCTCTGGGTGGGGACCCTTAACGGAGATAGAGATTTTGCAATTCTTTCCTTCTCTGTCTTCATAAGAGGATATTCACCTAACAATCACTCTGTTGCTATGTTCTGAATGCTTCGTAAGATTTACATAATCTATTCCATATAACACACTAGCCAAGAAATTGGTGGGCTACAGTTGACATTGACTTAACTCAGCATCTTAAATGTAGCCATAGTCATTGTCTCCTGTCTAGTTTTAGTTGCTGTCTTTGTCCCTGACTGGTTGTAGCCTGATTCTAAAGCAGACACTTCAAATGATGATCACCTGGGAGAGATGAGTAGACCTTTAACCTGAAAATTGTTATCTTCTTAAGAAGCAGAAGATTCTGCCCAGTTTCTGTGGCTGACTCTGTCTTTTACCTGCCTCATAAATATTGATGTTATGATTCTCCCGCCCTTCACCCTCCTTCCTCTGGTTGTCTTATCCACACCCCAGTGTCAAGAGCGTCAGTACACCACTGGGAACCAACTTTATATATCCTCTCCATTTGAAGCCTGTGTTTCTTTCTGCATCCTTCCTGTTTTAACCTGGATGTCTCATGTAGATCACGCCCTAAACATGTTCAAAGTGAATTAAGTACTCCTCTAAACCTTTCTATGCTTTTTTCCTTATTTTAGAAAATTGTGCATTAACCATTCAGTTTCCTGAGCTACAAATTTGGGAGTTGCCCACTTTATTCTTTGTTCTTATGTCCAAAACTTAATTTATCAGCTGCCTTTGGAATCCGCTCTTCTGTATTCCAGCTTCCATTGCTTTAAGTTAGCCAGAACCCTTTTGGCTTGGCTATGCCATAGCCTCCTGACCTGCCTCCTCATCAGTCCTTTCTCTCAGTTGAACTCACAGTTACATTAGAGTGGTGTCTCTGAAACAGAAATGTGACTATGCTATTGTCTTGCTTAAAGTCCTTTAGTGGTTCCTTGTGGCCTAGTCCTTCTAGGCCATGAGAGGTCATTCGTGCTTCAGTCCTGCTGACCCCTTTGGTTTGATATGTCCATCCACCACAGCCTCCCCACCACCACCACACCCTCCACATCCTGACAGCTTGTACCATGCATTTGCCTGATATTCTTTTCTCTCTTATCTCTCTGGAAAACTACCCCTCCGGGTTCCCAGCTCAAGGCAGGCATCATCCCTCTTGTGGGTCTTCCTTCACAATTTTTCCCTCACTCAGTCTGTTCTCCTGCTTCTAGCATAGGCACACCGTGCTGCTACTCTCATGGCCCTTGCACAACCCTCTGCCTCGGCATTTGTCATAAGAAAGGACTTTGATAAGAAGAGGAAGGGCAGGGAGGTAGGGACAATTGAGTTGGCCAGTCCTTTCCCACTTAGGCTTTTCCATTATGGTGCTTTGTCAGTCCTTCTCAATATTCTTTTTAAAACATGGTTTCTGTAGCACAATCCTCTTCCATTTTTCTTCCTATCATTTGCCTAAGGAACAGCCTTTTACTAGTACTTCCCCATCGCCTCTTTACTGTTGGAGTGCTGGGGACTCAGTCTTTTGTGCTTTTACCTTTTTTCTTTTACTCCCCTTCAGCTAGTCCTATGGCTTTAAATACTTCCTTGTTGATGAATCCCAAACTTAATCATTAACTCCAATTAGCCCACTCAGTATTCCATGAGGAAGTTAAATAGAAATCTTAAATGCAAAATATTTAAAACCAAACTCCTAATTTCACCCCCAGAGTTGCTTTTTTCAGCAACCCAACCTCTTCTGATCTGAGTTGATCAAAACTTCATCCTTTTGACGAAGGATGCTAGAATGTGATTACTAGAATGTAAGCTCGGGGCTGGGGATATAGCTCAGTGCAATAAGCGCCTGCCTGGAAAGCACAAAGTCCTGAGTTCAATCCTCAATGCCACACATGCACACAAAAGAAAAATAGAATGTAAGCTCAACAAGGATAAGGATTTGTTTTGTGCATTAGTTTATCCCAAGTGCCTCCACACATAGCTGACAATAAATGTTTGATGAATGAATGAAGCAATCAAATCTTCCCACTCTTATTTTCCCCACCTCATTAGTAAGCCATCAAACCATCACCTGTGGGTAGCCTTAGACTTAGCTCTACATGTGAGTAGATGGTAGTCTCATTAGATTGCCATTTCTGTGACCTACCTTGTTTCTTTGACACTTTTTGTTATCTAAAAGGTGGTTTCAACTTTGGAAGAAAGGAACAGCCTTTCACTAGTACTTCCCCATCACCTCTTTACTGTTGGAGTGGAAGAAAGTATAAATCTTGATCTTTTGTTATTGAGGGATTCTAGAACCTGTTTTTTTCAGACTCAGTTAAAAGATCAATACCTCAAAACCCAAAAGAATCAGAACTAATGAAATCCTAGAAATAAAATTCATCATAGAGCCACAGGGGCTCTTTACCCTGTGTGGGAGTAGAAGGTAAGAGAGTTTACCAGATGTGGAAGAAGGCAAGGATTATGAGTATGCTTTTTTCAGTAGCTCCTTTGGACATATTAAAGAAGGATAAGTCTAAGAAAAAAATATCCTGTCACTATGTAAGTTCTTATCTGTAGAAACTTGGAGTTCGTTCATTCTATCCCTGTTCAGTAGTGTGCAAATGTTCTATGACAAGCCCTGTGAGCACAGAGGTACTATAACCTGTCTTCAATGGATCATGCTGCTCAATGGGTGGCAATAAGGGCCATGGCAATGGAGTAATTTCAAAATGCTTCTTACCAAAGGCAGACTTGAGGGGCTGAGGATATAGCTCGGTGAACTAAGCGCTTGCCTCTCAAGTGTAAGATCCTGAGTTCAATCCCCAGTACCGCAGGAAAAAAAAAAAAAGGCAGACTTGATAAACCCAGCTTGAAGATGCAAACCTGTAATCCCAGCACTTGGGAAGCTGAGGGAGGAGGATCACCATGAGCCACCCTGGGATACCTAGTGAGTTGAAGGCCAGCTTGAACTACATAGAAAAGCAGACTTGAACTGGACTTCAATGGTTGGTTCATGTTTTTGATATGGAAGACATTTTAGGGAGGAAGCACTTGGGCAAGAGATGCAAAATAAAAATAAGAGGGGGTGAGGGTTAGTAGAAAATGAAGTCAGCAAGATAATAATGAGGAAAAATTGTGGGGCCTTAAATGCTGAGCTGGAGGAGTTAGTGTTTTAAGATGTTTCTCAGCTTTTTCTTCCTGTAACACTGTCTTTTTTGGTTTGTTTCTGTCCTAGGAATGGACTAAGCTACACTGCCCCCACTCCTGTAACACATTTTGCCCATTTTAATCCCATTATTAACATCTGTTGCTCCACGCCCTGATTGTCAAACAGGGGCACATCTTTTAGAAAGGAGATGCAGCACTTCCTCCTAGCAGATATTAAAGTTCTGGCTGGAAACCTGACACAGGAAGGTGATCATTTAGAAGTGACAGGCTGTCCGTGGTTTGCCTGTGTGATCTGAAGAATAGCAGGGCCATTGACAGGCTGGGAAAACCATGGGTGGGGCACGGGTAAAGCTAATCTTGGGCATATAAAGGAATGGTTTTCTTTGCTTCAAACACAAATCCACCAGTATTGCTTTATAGAGTGAAGAATCTCGAGAGGGAGGGAGGGCTGCACATGTTTCTCATCTGTATTTCTTCTGACTTTTGCCTTTTCTTTGGGGTTTTCCCACTGTGATCTTGTAGTAACCATATAGCTCAACTGCAGGGAGCCACCACTTCTCTTCCTCTTGGCCTAGGAATGGATAAAAATGCCTCTTTATTTTCGTTTACCAAAGCTCTAAGGGTTTATATTTTCAAAAGTAAATTTAGGGCTAATTTGAGGGGAAAGGAAATTGATATAGGACAAATGGTATTAAATTACCTATTTCCAAAGGATGAGGTTTTAATTCTAATAGTGAAGTACTTTTTCTCATATCCCAAATTCCCTTATTCTAAAAAACTCAAAATGAGGCATTGCAACCTCAGACACCTACCTGAGCCAGGCCTATGACACAGACATGTGTGTCAGGCCAGGTAAAAGACAAGAGAGAGTTGTAAGGACCTGTGGAAAATGGAGTCACATGTGCTGGTGTAACTGACCCAGACAGGCCAGCACAGTTTAACAGAGACCACATAGGGGGAGGTGTGTCTTACTTCATTCAGTGGAAGTTACTGGCTCTTCTAAAATGAAGACTTTTTTTCATGTTTACTTCTACCTAATCCACTGTTAATCTTTCACTTGATTTAAATCTCCTATCTGAGGCATCCACTTAGTTCAGATTTGATTTGTGAGGTCAAGGTGGTTGATGTCCTGTTTCTGGTAGATTTCTTTAGCGCTCTCATTAGATAGCCATTAGCTATCTACAAGGTTAGCTTGTAGTTCTAACTTGTAAGCTTTGTGTGTCTCCAGAGCCTTTTGTAATGATTCACACAGCTGAGGCTCCTTCCTCTTTCCCCTAACAGAAGAAGGGTTTCATAAAAGTCCGTTCGAGCCAGGCATAGTGGCACACACAGCTATACTATATTCCAGTATTCTGGAATGCTGAGGCAGGAGGATTGCAAGCTGAGACCCAGCCTGAATAACTTAGCAATTTAGCAAGACTATCTCAAACCAAAAAAGAATGAAAAAGCCTGGGGATGTAGCTCAGTGTGGAGGCCCTGTATGCAGTCTGCATTATTGGAAAGCAAAAGTGCGTTCGTTTTACCATTGCCTTTTAAAGGCCTTAGCCTATTAAAAGATCGGTGGCTTACTTATAGTTAATTAGAAACATAAGATTAATATTTTGTCATATTCATCTTGAATTTAAACTGTTTATAGGACACACAAATGGGAATCTTCAGAAAGGAGTTGAAAAAATAAGGTTGAAGCTTAGGTCGAAAAGGCTTATAGAAACAGATTTGGGAATCTTCTGTAAAGGAGTGATATTTAGGTTTCTTAAATTTTTCTTTTCTTTTTTTGTGGTACCAGGAATCGAACTCAGGACCTTGCACGTGCCAGGGAAGCGCTTATTCAACTGAGCTATATCCCCAGGCCCGATACTTAGGTTTTTTAAGGGAGATTTTATTTCTTTATTTTTATTTGTTGCCACATGCTTATAGTGCATAGTGACTGTTCAGCATGGGGAGTTGGCACATGTACATGATGTACCTTTTTTTTTGTTATGTTCTTCCTCTTCTTTCCGCATCTCTTGGAGCCCTTCTCATTTTTTTTTAAATACACTTTTGTAGTGCAAAGTGATTACATTCCTTATTGGGACTTGGTACATGCACACAACACTTCACAAACTCCCCTCTTTTTAAAATCTCATTTCCCAGGCCGAGCATGGTGGTGCACACCTGTAATCCCAGCACTGGGGAAGGCTGAGGCAGGAGGATTATTGGGAGTTCAAGACTAGTCTGGGCTACAAAGTGAGCTCAAAGCCAGCCTGAACTGCATAGAGAGACCTTGTCACAAAAAGACCAAAAAAAAAAAAAAAATCTCATTTCCCTCCTTTTCCTCCCACCTCCTAAAATGTTATATTTAAAGCCATGAGAATAGATGCATCTTTTGTTGGGAAGAGCATGGAGAAAAAAACAAAGACCCAATGGTTGAGATTTGGGGACCCATTATAATTGGAGGAAGAGTAGGACCATGAGGGAAATGTGAGACAGGGAGTGTCAGATACAGTAGTAGATTAGCTAAGAAAGTGGAACTAGCAGATAGAAAGTACGTATTGTGCATGTGCTAGATACCATGCTAGGTGCATTATTGAAGTTGTAACTTTCAATCCTTACAACAAACCTAGGAGCTATTTTATCACCATTTTAAAGGTAAAGAAGGAGAGGCTCAGGGATCAAATAATTTGCTTAATATCATTCAGCTGATTCACCTGTATTTGTTTTGACTCAAATCCTGTGCTCTTTAAAGCTGTCACCAAGAAGCGTGACCCATGGTGTCACACGTAGGACAGAGACCACAGAGCATGGGTGACCATCAGAAGAAAGATGTCAGGTAGTTAGTGATCTCAGGCAGTCTCAGCAGATTGCAAGGATCAGTTGATAAGGCACTTGATAAGCCAGCGAGTACAGAACTCTCATCAAAGAGGTTTTGCAACAAGAAGGAAATGAGAGATAGCTGGAGAACCAGAGTGGTTTAAGCAAAATGTGATCAGAAGGTGCATGTGTATTTTTTTTTATTTTAAAGACAAAAGAATGGAGACATACGAACCAGAACAAGCCATAAACAATATTGAAAATACAAAATTATACAGAACATAGCAGGGAATTAGCACTGGATGCTGTATTACATAATGCCATCTTCACACTAGTTAACACACAAACATTAAAGGAAATACCAAATTATAGAGAAGATAGTAGGGAATCAGCACTGGATGCTGCATAACATAAAGTTATCTTCACTTCTGTTAATACAAAAACGACTGAGGAAATACAAATTATAGAGAACATAGAAGGGAATTCGCTCTGGATGCTGTCCTACATAATGTTACCTTCACATGTTACTCAGTTACACAGATGATGGCCCATTTCATCATTCAATTTTCTCCTCCCTCATCTCCGTTGCCCTACCACTCAATCAGTCATCTTCCCTGTGATAATAACTGTATTCCTGGGTTTATCTATACCCCTGGACTCTTACCTTGGGAAGAGATATAGCTACCTCAGACTACACTATAGCATACATGGGTGTATAAAAACTGCCATGGTCGGAGGTGGAAAAGCACCTATGCTCACAGCGGACTGCCTGGCTCCGCCCCAGCGCCATGCTATGGGTGGGGGCGGGTCCAGTCTGCAGAGCAGCCATGGGGCCCACAGCAAAGCAGCTGTGGGGCCCACAGCGGAGCATCCGCAGGGCACGTGCCCCTGTTGGGGTGCCCTTGGTGACCCGTTTGGCTCTGTACCGTTGCCTCAATGCCAGAGGCCCTTTCTTCTCCTCCTCCCTCCTCCTGATTTCCAGTATTGCCATTCCCCATCCCTTGAAGCTGGTCATTGGATGAACTTACAATGCTTGGTATAAGGGCTTGAAATCTCCCCGGCCCATTCTCACTGTGTTAATTCAGGGTATGAACTGAGTTTAAAGATTAGTTCTAGAATAGAGTTGGAGGATTTTCTCAGGTCTGCTATATAGGGTATGTTGTTGTTTTTTAGACTCCCGGTCTACTGCTTTTCGCCTAATTTGTTGCTATGGGTTCATGCAAGGTTCATATGTGCAAGCTGTAAGGAGACCCTCTTGGTGCTCACATTAACAGTTTGGGGTGAGTCCTGAAGACCGTGGATTCGTCCCATTGTTGCCAGGAACAGGTGGTGCTTGCTCAAGCCTCTGAGACTCAAGGCGCTCCCAGAGAGAGTTCAGGGCAGGAGGTGAGTTCCGGCAACCCAGCTCGTGCTTCCTGCCTGATGTTGGAGTGAAAAGGGCGTGGAGCCAAGCAATCTACCTCCATCTGCATCTCCCTCCTGTTGTGGTGCTGGAGCCCCCATCTGCTCCTTGGCTGGATCCCTGGGAGCCGCCGCTGCTCACCGCTGAGGTTCCCTGCTGCTCTCCACCGGTAGCCACTCACCCAGCAGAGAGACGGGGGACCACCGCCTCGAGGCAGGTGCAGAGCTGGGTGTGGTGGGCTGTGTACTAATTGCCTTGAATCTCTCCAGGCACTGATTAGGAAGGTTGCCACGGAGTGGGGACTCTGCCCCAGTGGCTGTTGCAACCTCTCATTCTCACACTGGGTTCGACAACTGCTCCTGACTACCATTGCCTCCTTTCCTGGCTGTGCCCTCCTCTCTCCAGCCCTGGACCAGCTCTCGGAACTCCGGTCTCCCCTGGCCGAGTCGGGAGGCTTCTGTGAGTGTGGGCCTCCGAAGCTGAAGCTGCGAATGCAGGAACGAGGGTGCGGGCCATGGGTGTGCTTGGAGCGGTGACTTCCTCCTTCTCCTCTCCCTCCGACTGCACCATGGTGGATCTCCAATCCTTTCCTCCAGCAGAGGTTTTGCTTAGTCTTTCCGAGGGCTTCAATTCTCATTTCAGATCCTTCCTGAGTTCAGGATACCCACCTCTTTCCCTTCTGTCCTTCACGTGTTGCTATATTCCTATATTCCTTTGTCTGAGTGGCATTCCTCTGGGAGGTTCTTTCTCTGCTGCCTAACCAGTCGCCATCTTGAAGTCTTCTGGTAAAATTTATTTAGTTATTTGTTACTTTCTAGTGAATTGACCATTATGTTTCTAAAGTTCTGAAATGGCCAACAGACCATAGAAAGATACCACTTTAGGCTCCTGCTTGAAACCAACAGCTACAGAAAACTGCTGGCCTTGATTCAGGGCCACGGTGCATATGTATTTGAAGGCCGAGGAGAAGCCAGTGGTAGGGGCTGAGAAGGGGAGGAGCCACCCTTCCTGCACGGTGGTGGATGGCATAAAGGATGGGCAACAGTTTGAAGACAGATGACTTGATTTTTGTATACTACCGTCTTCTTTCTCCTAGGAGGTAGAGTCTTTCCATCCAAGAATTTTAAAGTCCTTTCCATGGGTGTTCAACTACCCTTACTTAAAAAAAAGGATGTGTATGAAGCCCTGGGTTTAATCCTAAGCACAGTCAACCCTCAGCACCACCAATAAATAAATAAATATATAAGTAAATAAATAAAAATAAAAAGAGGGAGAGATGATGATAGGACTTTTCTGTTAGGATGGAAATAGCGAATACGTTATTCTCTTCTTCTGAACGCTTACAATGTGTTGTACCTTTTCTGTGTTACTCTTGCTTTCTATAATAAGAATTTCTGTACTTTTTTTTTTCTGTTAGCTTATGCAGTCCTTAAGGGCAGAATGGTTTAGCTCATGTTTCCTTTTCTGAACCTAGTGCAGTGCCCTGTGGATAGAGGTACACAATTAGTGGTTATAGTTTAAAGGTCTTGGCATTAGAGCATTTTCTCACATTCACTGGTACATGTTGTCTCTGGTTGTAGAAATGAGAGAAAAAACAAAGGTGTCAAACAACTTACCTTTATGTTTCACCTGTCTGTTGACTTCATAGCTTTACCCCTATATCCAGTGTGGTCTCTTGTGCCCTTCACGGAGTGGTGATGTTTATTTTGGATAGGGAGCCATATTGAAAAAGCAAGCATTCTGTGAAAATTGAGCCCTGTAAGTTGGCAGCGTAGCTGTGCAGTACTTAAGGAATAGTACTTCATGATCCATGGGTATTTTTTTTTATCTCCCATCAATGAATTTGTCAAGGAAGAAATTCCCAGAAGGTCTCAGGGAAGGTATATTTCATTCTCTGTTGAAGATCTATTTTGTTTTTCTGTTTAGAAGTTTAAACTCTATGTGGATAATTCTTATTAGGCACCACCAAGAATATTAAACATGATGGAGTCATACTGGAAAGTTAAAAACTTTTTTTTCCCTTAAAAGATAGATTTTTGAGGGAGATTGGACCATTAGAATCTATATATCTATAATGAATATTTTAATATATAATGCATATATTACCTGTGAGGAAGAAGAAACACTCACTGGGATAGGATCTGGGGTTTATACCAAGCTATTTCAGATAAGATGCTCCTGGAAGACGTGCATTTTTTTTTATTGTTGTTTTGAGACAGGGTTACACTATGTACACCAGGCTGGCCTCAACCTTGCAATCATCTCGCCTTGGCCTCCCCTGTGCTGCCATTTCATTTGTTCATCATCATGCCCACCTTAAGGGATGAATTGTGAGCTAAGAGTTTAGAGTGTTTTGTGTAGTGAGTGACTGGTGAAGGAAAAGACACAACTAAGTATTTTTTACACTTACATGATCTGAGGGAGCTTCCCTAACTCTGATGGTTTGAGGGAATCTTTCAAAAGCTCTTCAGCTTCTGTTAATCTTATGCTTGAAGTTTGAGCAACTCTGATCCTGTATGTTGTCTTCTTAGAATCTTTTACTCCAAAGAACCTCTTCCAGTTTAGTGTGGATAAAACTAGGAATGAGGCAGCACCTGACCGTGGCACCATGATAAGTCCTCTTGGTCTAAAGATGGAGCCATTGGTGGGAACTACAGCAGTCCCCTTGCTGCCACCCCTGGAAGGTGGGAGAAGAGCTGAGAGAAACTGCTGAATTTAATGAGGACATAAGGATGTACCAGTCTGAAGCAGATTATTCCCCCCCGAATTTGTGCTCAGCTAATGTCTCCTACTCAGCTAGGAATCAATATAAATTGGATGGGATTAGCTATCTCCAAACGTGACCCATCCAGTGATTTATAAATATTTTGTGCATCTCAGGCATCTTGTACAGAAGTTGGAGGATGAGCATGGTGGTGCGTGTCCATGATCTCAGCACTCAGGAGGCTGAGGCAGGAGGATTGCTGTCAGTTTGAGGCCTGCCTATGCTATATAATGAGTTCAAGGTCAGTCTGAACTACATATCTAGACACTGTCTCAAAAGAAAGAAAGAAAGAAAGAAAGAAAGAAAGAGAAAAAAAGAAAGAAAGAGAAAAAAAGAAAGATAAAAAAAGTTGAGAGCCATAGAATTTTATGAGTTTGAAGAGACTTTTATCTTTAGATGTATCAAGCCACTTTGTTTTACTTATGTGTAAATTAAGGTTTATAAGGGTGACAAACTTTAGACAGTTTTAGAATTCGTTGTTTTGCTTTTTTTTTTTTTTTTTTGAGACAAGTTCTCGCTGTGTAGTCTAGGCTGGCCTTGAACTCATGGTGATCCTCCTGCATCAGCTACCCGAGCATTGGGGTTACAGGTATGCGCCACCACAGCCAGCTGACAGCTTTATAATTTAGTAGTGGGACCCAGGGCTCCGAGCTTCCTGTCTAGTGTATTTTTTATCATATTACAGGGCCTTACCATATGTTACATGGCCATGCTTAAAACTTTATATGAGAAGCAGGCAAATCTGAGACCAAGTTGTGAGCAGTATAGAGATCTCATGCAACTAAAAAATGGAAAAGTAATCCCAATGTAAAGATCTCTGTCCCAACTACTGTTTCCTCTTTAACCTACATCCCTTTCTGCAGCTCTTAGTCTTGGGTACCTCAGGTGCTTATAAGCAATTTAAGAAAAACTATTATGTAGTAAATTTGTGATGCATTACCAGAGGAACAGAGTTATATAGAATCCAAAAGAAGAAAAGCCAAAAAATAAAAATTTATTAACATATCTTGCATAGTGCCAAGACAGTGATACAAACAGAATGTACAGCTGTAGCATGCATAAGGTTTTTGCACGCTCTATAAAGCCATTTGACAGTTTTTGCCATTTTCTTGTACTCCAAGTAAACAGCGTTTAATTAGTTTCCCAGGAAAAAACCAACTGCATCATTCACCAAAAGAGTCAAAGTTCCACATTGTAAACTAATAAATTGGCATTTTGGCTTCTAAATTAGTTTCTTACAATTTTTGTTAGTATCAGTCACTTCCATAGAGTTTAATCTTTCCTAAATGAACTATTGAAAACCAAATCAGAGATACTGGGTCTTTGGTAAACCCTACAGAATTTAGATGCCTCATAACATGCTGCCTTAAAAGCCAGGCAGGATCTTTGTGAATCTATTTATCTCTTTCTCTCCCTCAACTTTTTTTTTTTTTTTTTGAGTCAGGGTGTCACAGGGTTGCTCAGGCTAGCTTTGAACTCCTGGGCTCAAGTGATCCTACTGTCTCAGCCTCCCAAGTAGCTGGGACAACAGGCATATGCTGTCGTGTCTGGCTCCCCTAACATTTCTAATTGAAAGCTCTGATGCCTGGAGGCTCCTCTAGTGCACCATCTTGGAATATGAAGCTGGATTGAAAAGTGTCCCAGCAAGTAGTTGGAGGTCGAGTACTGGATGCCCTCTATTGGGTGCAATACGCAGATTGGGCCATACAACCCTTTTCGGAGAACCTCACACATGCAGCCTGACATCCTCCCTTCAGGTCTGGGGCTCTGCCTGTCTGGAGAAGCCCTTTGGGTTGTGACTGGGAGGTGCAGAAGTTCTAGCTTGGAAACAATCTCTATAAACGCTCTTAACTCACAACTTCCTTTCTTTAATTTTACTGGCCAGTAAAGGAGGGAAGTATCCAGCCCTTTGCCTCTCTTCATTTTCTTACAGCTATTTTAGTGTTAGAAGACTTTTGAGAGTTTGGTCCCCCTGATCTAGAGAGCCCTAATACCTCTAAGGGTCTGGGATAGGTTCTAGCTGAACTGATCTGGTCTGAACCAGCTGGTGGACCAGCAGTGATACACAGATCAAGGGTCTGCCTCTCCTGAAACTACTTCAGAGGCCCAGGAGTGTGAATCAAATGACCATTGTACCAGTCTTGTTTTGGGGCTCAGAATGCCAGTGTTCAACTTGTCCTCATATATAAATATAGGTCTCTCTAGATATAAAAAGTGAGAGAGTCTGTAAGTTGCTTTTTTTTTCTATACCTCCTTTCATGGGGCAAGCTAATGAGATGCATATCATTAAAGGCCTGATGTTTTGTGGGATGGAGCCTTTTAAACTGGATGTGCCTGGCTTAGTTATGGCAAATATTTACCAAAAAAAAAAAAAAAAAAGGGACATACCATGTAAAATTAGAGTTCTGAAAATAGTACTGAGAGAGGGAAAAGAAAAAAAAAAGGACAGAAAATACAGGCCAGTCTGTTTGGGGAAAAGGGAAAAAGAGATAAAATGAGAGAAACCTCCGCAGTAAAAACAGCATCTTGGTAAACAGACTATAAAAAAAATTGTGACCTGCTTTCTGGCAGCCCTGGCGGCTGTCGAGCGGGCGAAGGTGGCAGAGCTGGCGTCTGTGTGGACACACGGTGCCCAGGGCTCACGGCTCCCCTGGCCGCACAGGGCGTTAAATTTAGCCACATAATGATGGGCCTGAGGAGCAGCCTCTTGTTGACCACACCATAATTACTACTTCGCTTTATGAATTTTATTTTGCTTATTCTGTTTCCTCCTTCTTTGGCATGAAAGAGGCCTGGAGTGGGGGGAGACCCGCCCCCACACCCCTCCTCGCTGGACAAATGAGTCTTCATATCTTCATAGAAATGAGTGCTCTTGAGCCATCAGGGTAAAAAGTAAGCTCCCTTGATTAATCAGAGTGAGGAAGGCTTGTTGGTCCTCAAGGTTCTTAATGTGCTGGCCCTCCTCAGATTTCTAGAGGAAGATGCCCTGCAGTCTGTGCTCTAAGATGATACTTTGAATGAGTAAGAGGTTGAAACTCTTACTCAAGAGCAGAGCTCCCAGGAGTTGTTGAAGTTTTGGTCTTTGGTCCTGCACTGTGTAGCTAACTCCTTGGAAGTTTAGTTTTGATAGTGTTCTGCATCATGAAGGTGCATTATTTATGTATTTTACTCATAGTGACAGCTGGGTACTGGAAGATAGGGGTCTAATATAATCAAGTGATTCTTCAGGTGATGTAAAAATAAGTGTTTGGGATATTCTGTTGAAACCTCAAGTACTGACCTTCTTGGGCACTTGGATACATGTTGACCTTGGGCTTAGTTTGCTGGAGCATACCATGGCCTTTGTCAAAGTGGTACTCTGAGGCATAGCCTCACCTGCAACTCCAGGGAAGTGGCCAGAAGTCCTTGGCCTAAGACCAGAAGTCTCATATTGGAGAGAACACAGGCTGTAAGGGCATCAGAGGAGGGGGACGGATTAGGTGCTGGGTCACTGGGGGTCAAGTTCTTGAATGTGACCTAGGCTGGCAGCTACCTGTGGCCCCACAGTGGCCCTCCAGCTGAGGAAGTGGTGGAAAAGGAAAAGCAAACAGGGGTTGTGGTCAGGGTGCTGGCTTGTCCATCACTGGCCAAGACTGTCCTATTTGTGTGTCAGGGGTGGTTGGGCTTCTCCTGAGGCCAGGAGAGAACGTGTGTAGGAAAAGTTTCTTGCAGCTCTTGTTTTCCCAAAACAAAGGAAGCTCCTTGCATTGCTGGAAGTTGCGTGCTTGGATGCTGAGTTTGTTATTGCCTGATAACCTGGCCACTAACTCCTGCCCTCCCCTTCACCCCATACCGCCAGTGGCTTAGTGGAAACAGCTTCCTGTTCTTCATCCTAGGCAACAGATTCACTATTGAACCCAGAAAGGAGAAAAAAGAAAAGAGCTAGCACTCCTACCCCAGGACCTACTGATATATCTTCAGTGGAAACCTTCTAGAACAGTGCTTTTCAAAGCGATCTGACACATGATCTTGTGGTGCATAACTAATATGCAGCATGTGCCACGTGACTTACCATAGCTCAATAGATTCAAATGGTTGTCTACACTGTTCATTGAGATGAGTCCTCTTAGTGCACGTTTAGGGGCTGTGGAAATGCCAGATTACTACACAACTTTTTAAGTATCTCATCATGGATTCATGACAAAGGAATCATGGACCAGCACCAGTTTTCTGATATTTTGTCTGTGTTTTTGTTTTGAGATGTTGTCTTACTTTGTAGCACAGGCTGGCCTCCAACTCAAGATGCTTCTGCCTCAGCCTCCCAAGTAGGTGCTTGCTCCCAGGAGATTATAGGCATGGGCCACCATCGTGTATTTCTGATCATGCTTTGAATAGCATTGTTCTAGAATTTTAATATCTCAAGAGTTGAGCTATTCTCTATTGGACCTAGTGGTCCTCTAAATCTGCCCCTGGAACCAGGCACAAGCATGTAATCCCAGCACTTCAGAGGCTGACACAGGAGTATTGTTACGAGCTCAAGGCCAGCCTGCACTATATAATGAGACCCTGTCTGAAAAAATGTCTGTTCATGATGATAAATAGGAAAAGGAATTCTTTTTTTTTTTGAAAACAGGGTCTCACTATGTAGTGCAGGTTTGTCCTTGAACTCGCTTATGTAGCCCAGGCTGACCTCGAGCTCACAGCAATCCTGCCTAAGCCTTCCAAGTGCTGGGATTACAGTAGTGCCCCACTATGCCTGGCAGAAGAGGAATTCTTAAGAAAATTTGAGGCAGTGATAAGCACTGAATTTCCTTTGCCATATCATGCTGAAGAGCTCTAACAATGAAGTAGAAGGCCAGATTAAAGATTTCTTTCCAGTGCCAAGGTTCTGTGACTCTAAGGTTAAGTGGTATGAGACCCCAAGATAAAGTTAATGACCATGACGATTTTCCTGCAAGGTATTGATTCTAAACCTTGAGCTACACTCTGGGTGAATTAATGAGGTAGGGGAGGAAAGAAAAGGAGTGAATGTTTTTCTATAGTTAATTTTCTAGTCTGTCATTATCATCTAGATATGAGGTCTTATGCAGACTGACCACATGTTTGGTCAGCATTTATCTTAGTCTTCTATTAAGAGGCCACCAAATTGTTTCTAGAGGTTGAGAGATCTAGGATGGAGGAGAGAAGTAAATATTGGCACAGTCGGTGGAATTCAAGTGAGAGATAAGAAATGGGCTTTGGATTAGAAATGTGGGTTATTGGCAGGGTTTCTTGACAGCCCTCTTTGGGGTGTGGTGATGATAGGAAATAGACAAGAAAGGAAAGGACTTGCTACAGGATCAAAGGCTTTTCACCCCACCCCCACATGCACGAACACAGAGAGAGAGAAGGAAGGAGGGAGAGGGAGGAAGAGAAAACAGAGGGAGAGGGAGCCTTACCTGGAAAAGAAAGCAGTAATGTAAAGGGATGGAGAGTCTTGTGAGGAAGTAAGTGTGAACCTCCTGGATTCCACCCTTGCTAAAGAATGGAAAGAAAAGAAGTAGGCGCAGCCCGAGCATCTGCTTTTCTAATATCCTATTAACTCCAGGGCACTGCAATCAGGAGAAGAAAGCAGGTGGAAGCTACAGTAAACCTGACAGTGTGTCCCTGCTTAAAACTGTTGAGTGACTTCCTGTTGCGCTTAGGATAAAGTCCAAACTCCCTAATCAAACCATCAAACTGCTGTCAGTTCCTAGAGCCCCTCATTCTCTCATCTACCTTGTCCTTGGTATATGCTGTTCCCCATGGGACCTCCTAGCCACCACTGGCAGAGCTTTTCACCTAGACTCTTGTTCTGTTTATTTATTGATTGGTTGGTGGATGGATGGAACCCAAGGCTTTTACTGAGCTACAGCCCAACCTGTTCATTGTCTGGATTCCAGTGAAGATGTTACTTTCTGTAGAGAATATCCCCTAGCCTTCTGAGTGCAGTTTAGTTATGTGCTCTTCTATGTGCTCTGTCATAGACACTGTACTATAATTTCTGACTTTTTTGGCTCCCCTCTGCATGGTAAGTTCCCTGAGAGCAGGGCTATTATATCTTCATTTGTCTTATTGATTGAAAGCACTTGGTATATGTTTGTGCTGCTATATGTTCTTCAGAAGACTTTTGGCATCATGATTTCATTTGACTTTCATGGCTACCTGATGAGGCAGGCAGGCTTCATGGAGTCAAATTCAGCACAAGTACATTGATCACCTGCTTATACAAAAAGACAAACAAAACTGACGCATAAATTTACATGGTTATTGTTGTTTTAAGCCTACTAGTGCCACTTAAGGCTGAGGAGATATAATGGATTGGCTTCGACAAATTGAGTGACCCTGAGTCCCACAAGTAATTGTGGTAGAAACCAGAACCTCATCCTTCAGCTTTCTAGTACAAAGCTTTTCCCAGTTTGCCACACTGTCTCAGGCTCTGTTCTACGGAAATGTATTTGAGAAAGGAGATGCAGGGAGTAAGAAAGTGCACCTGTACTTCGTCTTAAACCTGCCACTGAAGCACAGGTTTTCAAATTAGAGAAGAATGGCCAAGCACCTGGTGGATTATCCTCGCATAGGAATGTTAGAACCATGAGACATAGAAAATGAGCTGAGAGAGAGTTGGAAGGGATCCTCCGTCCTAGAGAAGGCCCTGAGGCACACTGACATTTTTAGCAGTCAGAAGTTTGCCCTGGGCCTCCCCTGAGAGCAGACCAGCCAGCTGGGATGAAAATGGAACAAGAGTGGTACTTGCAGGCCCTCTAGCAGTTCCACAGCCTCTGGAGAAGGAAGGTAGAGGAGCTAGAACATGTGGGGCTTCTCTGCGGCCTGTTTCATTCCTCAGCTCTTGGGAGCTGCAGTCCATGGACATCACCCAACTCAGTGGAAACTTAGTCTGTAGCCAGGGCTGGCCACAAGGCCAGGTTCAGAATTATTCGTGTATCCTGCCTCTGGGCAAAGAAGAGCATGGCCTTGGTTCTCTCATCAGCAGGGATCAGTAAATTCTAGCCATCCAGCACCCAGACACTCTTTGTCCAGCTATGTTTTCCCAGTGTCTCCTGGGGAATGATTCAGGGCCAAGGTGACAGTGGGTTTGGAACCCAGATGAAAGGATCGTGGGGACCACAAGACAAGATCCCTTGTGTGGTGGCCGCTGAAAAGAGGAGGGAGTGAGTGTGTGTGGAGGTCAGTGACGCAATTGCCCTGGCTTGCAGGCATGGAGGAGGAGAAGGCTCGCGGTGTGTCTCCTTATAAAGAGGGCCCCGCCACATGAAGCAGGAGATGAAGGTGATCCCACTGTGAGTCACCCAGGAAGGGACGCCGTGTGCCCAGAGCCCAGAGGAGAGGACTTGTGGATTTCCCACCCTTTCCTTCTATGATATTATGTGTAATATGGGTTGCTTTAGTCACTTAAGCTGTATTACTTCTCTTTTGTCTTATCTCTTCTTTTTTTCTGTCCTACCCCGACATATGTGGATTTTGAGGCTAGAGATTTATACGATTTGAAGAGAAACCAGAGTATATGGATTTTAAATCTATCAGTTTGTATTTGATTTCTCTAGGGTTCCCCCCCGCCACCAAATTTGGAATCTGTTGATTTTAAAAAACCCAAACCATACTAATTGTGTTTGCCTCTGAGAAGATGGCTTGATGACTCTTTGCCAAACTCGGTCATTCTTACATTGTGTTTGCTTTCCTCCTTATCTCCAGCCAAGGCAGGCATCACATCCTGGACTGGAATCTGGAGGGATTCTAGGGCGCCCCTGGATCCAATTGCCCCTCTGTGGAAGGCAGCTATAGTCTGGCCTTTATTGAGGTCTGGGACTGCAGAGAGCTTGGGGAGTGTCCCTGTAATCAGCCAGCCACCAACCCCACACTGCCTTGTAATAAAGCAGCTCTATATTTGTTCTGTTTATAGTCTCCTCTGTAATAATGCCACAGCCCTCACTTCTGTCTCTCTCTCTCTCTCTCTCTCTCTCTCTCTCTCTCTCTCTCTCTCTCTCTCTCTCTCTCTCTCTCTATCTCAGGAGATTTTCTGGATAATAGAAAAATTTGAAATGAAGGTTGTAGACTCAGAAAATGTTTTTATCCCTGTTGTGTCTTCTATGGGAAGATGCCCAGGCGAGCAGGTAGTCTGCCCTGAGGAAGGGATGTGTTGTGGTGAGTGTGTTTTGTGTGTGTGTATGTGTGTGTGTATGTGTGCACATGCATGCGTGCATGTGCCATGGCTGTGAGGACTGTCCGTGGGGAGAAGCTGTGGGTGTGTGCTGTGTGGTCGGAGTAGGGGTGGGATGCACTCTGTCGTGGCAGCAGTCAGTGGAGAGTGAGCAGTATGCATGCAGAAGGGTCCAGCACAGTCGTAGAAAACCCTGTTTTGGCAGGTTGCAAAACTGGCAGGTATGTTGGATGGTGTGAGCTAGAAGCTCAGCTTAGAATGCAACCTTTTAAAGCTGACATTCCATTCATTTTGGGGACAGATGTCCCTTTGCTCTGCTCCTCAGCCTTTTAAGGCCCAAGTCCCACAGTTTGGCTGGTGTCCGTGTATATTCTTCCTAGCTCCTCATCTCATTCTTTGTTAGCCAGGAAGAAGTCAGAGACAGCCTCATGGAAAGGGAGTGACCAGTAAGCTGCCTTGACTTTGCCAGGCAGAGGCTGGGCGTCCCAGCCTGAAGGCTCTGCATTCTATCTGTATGGTCTAATGCTGGGGGTTGTTGTCTCCATGTTACTGGTTAACAATTCTAATTCTTCCTATTTCCTTCCCCACTCTACCTTTGCCCCCCCCCATTCTATAAATACTTTATTATATGGCTCTAGTAAAACTTCAAATATTTCTTTTTATTAGAGCCACATAACATGGTAATTGTGTGACAGAACATAGCTCCGGTGAGCAGCCCCCACCCTCTTCCTAGGTGTGGCCTTTCACCACCTCAGCTTGGGCCGGATCCACAGGCCCCTCTGTTCCTCCTGAGTGCACTTCGGGAGGGGCTGGGTCAGCTTTTAAGGGAGAGCTAAAGGGTCAAGGCCTTTGAGTAAGAGCAGGCTAGAGGAATTAAGACACACTTTTCTAGTTTTGAGAATAGTCCTGGCTTGTGAGTACAGCTAGAATCTCATTAACATTAATTCCAATTCCTGCAGGGGTCACTTAACCTGGCTTTTTTTTTTTTTTTAATAGCACTGTCATGTGGCATAGAAGTAGGCTTTGAACTTAGACCCAGTGCTAGAAGTATGTGGGTAGCTTTGGTTGATTCTGATTCACAGTACAACTTGTTTGTTTGATTTTTAGTAATGGTCATCATTCTTTCTAATGTCTCCAGAGTTCAGAATCTGTCTGTCTATATATATGTATATATGTATAAATCTCTATCTCTTTATATCTCACATACATTTTGTTGTGCTTAGGATCATGCATGCCAAGCAGGTGCTCTGCCACTGAGCTGCAACCCCCGCTGTAAGTATAGACAGAAACTGACCCTTACTACTTCAACCCTAGAACATCTTTCCTTTTTAACCTGTCATTGTTCCTTGTGTCACTGCTAGGGTACGGCGCTGGGAACTCCACAGTTTATAGGTCTTTCGTTACTATTAATAGGTGACCTGAAGAAATATATTTTGGTGCCCAATTGTGTCTTATGATTTCATTCTGGTTTCTGTCTAAGGTCATGTGACTTTGAACTTTCTTTACCCCCTTGCTGTAGCAGCTGTAATAGGTCAGTGTATCCTTACCAGTGGTTTTCTGAATTGTGTATGATTTATTTCTACATCTTGACTTCTGCAAAGCCTGAGAATTGGGGATTCCTGCCCAAGTAGCAGCTAACAGAGCACCCAGTGCCAGGGACATGGGGCACAATGTTTAGTTTTTTCTTAACTGCCCACGTGCCAATGTTTGCATAGGGGCCAACCCTAAACTGGCCTCTGTTGTCCACCCATTAGTCCCCATGGGGATGTATGGGCATATGCTCTTCCCACCTTTTGGGCCTAGCCAAGGTTAATATTAGACCTTCTAGCTGGGCTGCTATTCCCGAAAGCCACAGGGTGTTGTTAATATTCATGTGACCACAGGGGCTCATCAATATTCATGAGGTATCTGCAGTCTCCCTTCAAGCCCTTTACTTGGAGAAAACAGGGATGACTAGAGTTTCTAGAACCTAAAACTAACCCTATTTCCTGGAGTCTCCTGAGGAGGAGGCAAACCTTAAGAGTAAATGTCTGAGCCAAGAGAAAAAAAAGAGTTTTCATGCCAATGTCCTAAACTGGTCTGACAACTTAGCAGAGGTGCTGGACGGCTACAATTAACGTTATCATCTTTGTCCAGCATTTGCTGATACCACTGGGTCTAGGCACTGTGGGGGTGGGAAGCTGGTGTTCACAAGAGCTTGCTGAGTGCTGGGGATACAAAGATAGACTGACATAATTCTTGCCCCAAGAAACAGGGGTCTGGCTCAGAAGGGGAGGCAGGTGTACACTCACTCAGAATCCAAGGGGGTGAGCCCCACAGGGAAGGGGCAAAGTACCTGATAGGACAACTAAGGCAGTCACTCTTGGGGGAAGTTAGTGCAGGAGTCCCCAGGAGCTCTTGAGAGGGAGTGCATCTCCGGACAAGAAAGTATGATTTTCTGTGACATCTTTGATGACTAAGGCATGAAGCCCATATAAATGCCCTTCTGGGCTCTCTGCTTCTCAGCTTTGGCTGCTGCTGCCTTGTCAGAAGTATTAGCCATTCTTAGACCTTGTTTAATAGAACTTCATTCTTGCATAATGTTTGCTTCTAGCTATAGCTGGAGCCTCCCCAACCCCAGTTTAACTAGAAAGTGTGCTCAGCTATGACAGCTATGACATGGTCTTTGGTGTAGTTTGTGTACTCAAAAAGATGGATGCAATCTCAGACTGTATAATTGAAGACACAGTATAGTTGGCTCTTAGGATTTTTTCTTGGTACCAGGAATCAAACTCAGGCCCTTGTGCTTGCCAGGCAGGTGCTGTGCCTCTGAGCTATATCCCCAGAACTGGCTCTTAGAAATTTTGGATTTGAAAGATGTATGAGACCTCAGTGTCCATAGGGAAATCAGGACAATAATAAAAGGGATGAACATACAATAAAAAAGAACAATCCAGACAATGAACTTATTCAATTCAGATAGTACATTGGACAGTAGCGTATTCTTTTAAATGGGAAAAATCAGCACAGGTAGGATGAGGAATAGTTTTTCTGCATTTCATTCAAGATGATCTAAAAAGGGGCAAACTTGAATTATAATAATAAGGTTGTAGTTGAAGAAGAATAATTTTTCACCTGGCTACAACATGTTATCAGGGAATCTTTGGGAACTCCTTTGCTAGAACTCTGTAAGATTCTTTCTGTGAGCTGTAATCCAGCTACTCAGGAGGCCAAGGCTGGAAAATCACAAGTTAGGCCAGCTTTGGCAACTTAGTGGGACCCTTCCTCAGAATAAAATATAAAAGGGCTGGGATGTAGCTCGGTGGTAGAGTGCTTGCCTAGTGTGCACAAGGCCCTGGGTTCAAACCCCCACTGCCACAAAAGTTGAAAAGAAAAAAGATTCCTTGTCTAATGACAAGTGTTACATAGTCCTATCTGGGAACAGTTGGAGAGAGAGAAATTAGCAGAAGCCTTGGCTGCCATAAGATTCTAAGGCTGACTTTGATTTTCTGGCTCATGATAAGGCCTGTCAGAAACTTCTCTATCTCCTACAAGATGATAGTATTTTTTATGGAGTCTCACCTGTTTCCTGTGATGATGTTTGGAAAATATTTGCCTATAATTGAAGCTACCTTTCCCAGGTTTTGAACAGCTGTCACCTCTCCTCCATTCAGTATACCAAAGATATGTAAGTCTCAAGATCTCAGGAGGCTGACCTTGGAAGCTGGTGCACAGTTGCTAGAGTTAGATCCAGGAATGGGTTTTAGCGGAAAAACTTTGCTTGAAAAAATAAATCTTTTTATATAACCATCCACTGCCCCCCTGCATCTCTTCTATTTCTTTATTTTGACTCTGCACAAAATCTGCATTTTTCCTTGATCTTTACTATTCACACAGATATTCCTTAAGATGAATGGGGAAAGCCAGGAGTGGGGTACATTCCTATAATCCCAGCACTTGTGAGGCTGAGGCAGGGGGATTGCTGTGAGTTTGAAGCTGTCCTGTGTTGTGTAGTAACTGAGACCCTCTCAAAAACAAAACAAACAAAAGAGTGGGGAATTGCTGTGCTACCTAAGTGAGTCAGATAAAGGACGCTAGACTGTAGCCTGTATGAGAATATAAACCCTGCATGTCTTACTCACCCTGTACCTCCAGTTTGTGCCTGGTCCATGGTACATGCTATAGAAATATTTGGTGAGTGAACAAGTATCTCATCTGTGAGATGAACTAACTTCCCAAGAAGCTTTATGATGTATTAGAATGTTTGCCCAGAGTGAGGGTCATAGGCACTATAAAATACTTAGGTCACTGAGTGCCATTACTTTCATTATAGTGTTTGGGAAAGTAGTTTTTTTTTTTTTTTTTTTTTTTGCGGTACTGGGGATCGAACTCAGGACCCTGCACTTGCTAGGCAAGCGCTTATTCCACTGAGCTATATCCCCAGCCCCATTATAGTGTTTGATCACAAATACAACAGCAAATCATCTAGGTGCAAACTTAGAATTTCTAACCAAAAGTAAGAAAAACTAATGTCGTAGAGGCATAATTTAGAAATAAATGGGCTCCATTAACTATAGGAGTGCGGTCCTCAAATCCTCAGGACTGTTGGGAAAGGAACCTCTTTTGGATTCCATTCCTTTAAGGTTTATGGTAAATTAAGGAAAATAAGCTTTGAGGCCCATCCAGTTTAAGGATCTCGCCTGCTCAGCTGTCAGGAAGGGACAGTAGGTGGCGCCAAAACATTGACATACCCGTGCTGACGGACCGATTTGGGATTGAGAGAGAGGGGGATTCTCTTTTGCACTGGGGTGGGGGAGTGGAGGGTGGAGGGTTGGTTACCTGGCTGGCTGAGGTAAGAAACTCTTCCGGGCTTAGTGTCTTCCAGCCCCGTCATCCAGACCGTGTGCCTTAACATCCTCCTTTGCCAGGAAGATCACTGGGGTGGAGGGAATCCCAGCAAATCAAAGCTGGGTCACTTTCTCTCCCGGGTGCGACTGTCTCCTTCAGGACCTGGTTCTAACAGATGCCATGGTTTCTGAGGCTCTGGCTTCATTCTGTGAGCTGCTGTTTCCTGCGAATTTGTTTCTGTCTTTTGACAGATTCCCATTTTGAGAGCTTTCCTGGTTTCAGGACACTTCCTTATGGACAGATTTCTTTCTTTCTTTCTTTCTTTTCAGTTGCCCCCAACTCCAGTTTCTGTAGGAGGCTGGGAATGGGGTTAAGGGAGTGAGGAATGGTGCACCCTGGCCCCTGGACTAACTTAAGTGGAGGAGCTGCTTGGGAGAGCAAGGAAGACTGAGAAAGCAGGTCTCCTAGGGGGTCTTTGGTCCTGAGAAGGATGCAGAGCACTCTCAAGACTGCAGAACACCAAGGCAGACTGTCCCAGTCTACCTCAGGAAGCTGCCAAAGCTGCCAGTTGGGCTCCTTTAGCGGCTCTGAGCTGGAGCAGGTCCAGCAACCCCCACCCTGCCGCCTCCCCCCATCGATTCCCACAGCCTAGTCGTCAGCTAGCTCCTAGCATTGTCCCCAACACCCCTAATTTCCCCACTCCCTTGGCAAACCCGCCGGGCTGTCTCCATCCTTCATTCCTGGAGCTTGTTCTTGGGCCTCCCCCTTCCCTGGGGCGGGTTTAAGGGCTGGGCGGAGCTGTCCGCCTGAATTCCCTGTGGCCCCTTTGGTTCCTGGTTCTATATATATCCCTGTCCTCCTCTGCTCGGGGTTTGATATGGCTTTATGGGCATTTCCATCCGCTTTACAGACACAGCCACCACAGAGGCCTGTTTCACCCAAGAAACCTCAGCGGAGCCCGGCCTGTAGCGGACTCAGTCTGGCCCCGTGAATCAAGGCTCTCTTCTTCCTGCCTCCCTGGCCCTCCCCACCCTCCATCTCCCCATTGCTGACCCCCAAGTGAACATGAGAGCTCTGGGGGAGCACTCAGCCTCGTTGCCAGTATTCTGGACCCACAGAAACTGATGGAGAATGCTTCCGTGGCCATTCTCCACTGACCTACCTGGGGAAGGTCTTACCCTGACTTCTGGCTTAAGTTCTGTGGTATTGGGGCATTTCAGAAGAACTGAATCCAGTGGGAGCTAGCAGCAGGTTCTCTAGAAGAATATGAAGGGAAAGAACAGTCTTTCTATACTGAAGCTGGAGCAGCCAGTAGGGACCTACTGAAAAGAGCAGGAGCAGAATTAGTTTTTTTTGAGCTCAAAGTGGTGCAGGCTCGAGGTTACTCAAAATAGTGGGGAGAAAAGGTTGTTCCCCTAGGTGCTTCCTTTGACTGAATCCCTGGTTGAATCAATCAGTGACATCTGAGCTGAGTGTTGGTGCTTGGGATGCTGAGGCAGGAGGATCACAGAGTTCAAGGCCATCCTGAGCTACGTAGTAAGTTCAGAACCATTTTGGAGTACACAGCAAACCCTGTATCAGAAATCCAAAACTGATCAACAGACAGACAGTGGGATCTGGCTTAGAAAAAGAAAGTTTGCATACAATAAAGAAGAAATCTGTTTAAAAACCAAAATTTGTGTAGGGAAAGAATAGGACCAGCTGCTCCACCCCCCATTTTTGGATAGCTAACACCCCAAATTATCACAGTAGCTACCATTTTGTGTACCTATTAACAGCACTCTGTCAGTCTTACACTGATCTTCATAGCGTTTTTATGAATTGATATCTTCCTATAGTACAGAGTGAATCTGAGAGTATGAAAATATAAGTTGCCCCAAGTCTCATAGCTAATGTATAAGGATGAAGCCAGCTTTCAGACCCAGTGAACTAAACCCAAAGTCCATGTTCTTCCCAGTACATCATGCCACCTCTCTAAGGAGCCCATAGGAAGGTGGCAGAACTGATTCTCAGCTTTGATTTGAATCCTGTTGAGTCTCCTGTATTTAACATTTTGCATTTCCACATGGTTCTCTAAACCTGACCCCTGTGTTTACTTTGAGTTTCCCTGACAGTCTGGCTGATTCTCTGAGCGTGGGAATTCCCAGGGCACCAGGATGCTTGGCTGTGCCCCGTAAAGGACTGGCGTATCTGTGCTTCTCTTTGTTATTGCCCAGCTGAGTCCAGGCAAGAAGGCAACTCGTTGTTGTTGCCCTCATCTCTGGCTGAGAGACATCGGTCCATTTGTGACTTTGCTGTCCAGAGTGGCCTGGCTAGGTGTTTTCTTTTCCCTGTGATGTTTACTGTTCTTTCGTGGGATTTCAGATTTCCATGATGGTGGAAGGCTTATAAAATGAAGAGGTAGGGAAGGGTTACTGTGGCAGGAGCCTGGGCCAGGCCAGGCCAGGTCGAGCCAGCAGCACAGACATCTTTTATAATGGTGTGCAGGGCTGGGAGACTTGTAAAGGAGATGCAGGCAGATAGGGGGATAAATCATGTAAGCAGTGGGCAGAGTGGTGAGGCCGAGGTTAGGAATTAACTTTGTGTTGGATGGAGCCCAGGTTGTGGGATGGGAAGAGAGGCCTCTCCTCTTTTCCGCTCCTCTCTGCTCTGTTCTTTGCCTCTTCTTTCCTTTGGCCTTATTCACAACAGGCAGTGACATGTTTGCCCCGGCCCTTCCTGTCCCTCCTCCAAGTGGCCTGAACTAGGTAAACAAAGGAGAGGGTACCCCAGAGCAGGAAGAAGAAAGTATTCCCTGCCTCTACCAATCAAACTGCCTTGTTTATTGCATATAGGGAGTAGAACTGCTGACTCCTTCCTTCCTATAACTGTATATGAAGGTGCCCACCCCTGGTTCCTTTCTACTCATTTTGACGTATTATGGCTTTTACACAGAAAATGGGCCTGAATCCCTTGAGATAATAAAGTGGAAAATACCTTTTCAGCCGTTCTGAGATTCATCTTGATGTAGTATCTCAGCCTGCCGAAGGTTATAGGCTTTGATTTAGCTTCCTTTGAAGCGTAGGACAAATCTGGATCTCTTTGTTCAGGAATTTTATTTAATGATAGCATCTTTTGCTCAGGAGGTCTCAGTGGGTCATGTATGGAAATGAGTAGAGAGCTGGAGAAATGCAGAGAGCAGCCATCTGAGTTCTCAGAGTGGACCTTATATATGAAAAGAAGTCCAGGTTGAATTTCCTCTGAAGTCTCGTGCATGTGTGCATAGTGGGTAAGTGTTAAGCGGTAGGTCTTAATGCAGGGACAGTGTTCATAAGACTCTCCAGGTCAGAGTGGTGGCTGCAATGGACTTTATTTCTCCTTGTAGCTCTCTGTGATGCTTTGCAAATGGTGGCTGGCCAATTCATATTTTCATTTATTTGTTTGGTTTGGTTTTTTGAGAGAGGGTCTTGTTATGTCTTCCCTGCTGGTCTTGAACTTACTGTGTAGCACAGGCTGGCCTCAAACTCCTGAGGTGATCCTCCTGCCTCAGCCTCCTGAGCAAGTGCTGTGATTACAGGCATGTACCACTATGCCGGGCTATGTGCTTTTGACTGTGTGCTCTGGCCCTTGACTTGGTGATCAGCCAGCACCCGGCTCTCTCCTTTTACTCCTCCCTTTCCCTCCACCATCCTCACCATAAATTGTCCCTCTAATCATCACAGCTTTCAAGTGGGTGGTGCAGCCCAACCGAAAGTCATTTCTTCTCCCCCAGATCTGTCATAGCACTGCCACTTTTCTTTCTAATTAGACTCTAATTGAAAACTGGTTGCATTTGGACTTCTGCTTTTGCTTTTTAGTTCCAGTGGTAGAAAAACATGAAGCTGAGGTTTGCCCCCCTCCTTTTCTTCTCTGCCTCTCTCTTCTTAAAATGCGATGGGATTCTTTGGGAAAAGCTGTCCCCTGCCTGTTGGAGCCCCTCTCCCAAACCCCAGCCTTCTCCTAGAAGACCAGTCTTTTCAAGTGGTTTACGCTGAACACGTCGGAGGCCCCCAATGCCTGTGACAGTTTCTGTTAATTATAGAGGCTCTTTCCCCCCCCTCACATTCGTCAAAGGAGTTTTGTGTGTTTTAACAGCATTTTCCCTTGGCCTGAATAGGACTCTGTTCAGACTCTGTTTCCTAGGGCTGGTAAGTCGGCAGCGCCACTGGTACTCGGTAGCAATATTTCCTTGTTTGCTTCTCTTGGGGCTTCAAAGAATACAGTGGAGAGGTGCTTCCTACTATGCTAGAAATGCTGTTGCTTCTGGGTTCTAGAGATCTTACACCACCAGAAACTTGTGCAGCCTCTAGGCCTCGGATGTAAAATAGATGGACACTTGTGTGTGGGTATGTCCTCAGGGCTCTGTGTCCCAGTCTCATCTAGTCTTTATGTAAGAGTCTTGTCCATACTGTAGCTGGGCCACATCTGAGCATTTTTCTGTGACCCAGGCTTCCTTTTTCTATTTCTCAGGCCGAAATAAGTGTTACCTCTTACAGACCTTTGTCACCTTCAGTGTTGAAGTGTCCTTTTGTTTCGAAGCCCCCAGGAGGGTTAATTCTTGCTTCAGCCAAGACATTCTAAATAGGCATCAGCTTTGGCACATGATCTGCTTAGGGACTTCTCTGAGGGACCAACCTACCAGTGTGTCCAGGAGAGAGCAGGAGATCACTGAAATAAACAGTATGCAACTGGAAATCCTGTATGAGGTGGCAGCTTGCTGAGTTGTGTTGACTGCTTTTAGTTTTGGAGGGGTGCAGTCCCAAGGGGAGCAGTAAGGTCCCACAGATGGAGCTGTGGGCGGAGAGTCACAGAGACCCTTCTTGGGCAAAGTGTCTTTGGACATGTCACGGCTATTTGCTGGATGATGATCACTTAATCCCACTGTAGGTCTTTTTGTCCTTTTCAGATATTTACTTAGCTTGCTTACAGCCCCAGCTTTCTCCTTAAGAATATTTGGTATTTGTTTTCAGTGTCATTCATTTGATACTTGTTTTTTGGCCCTACCCCGCTCTCAGCCTAAGCCTTCCTGGCTGAGCTGTCAGCTTTCTTGGGATGCAAGTATTCAGTAGACTGAATTCTGTTCAGGGCTGTCACTGACAGTTGAGAGAGGTGAATGTTATTTTGTTTTAGAATATTAAATATTAAATATTTAGAATATTAAATATTTTGTTTTGTTATTTTGTTTTAGAATATTAAACCAATGACAGTCTTAATTATGATGACTTTCATTTCCCTTTTTCTAAAAGTATGGAAGATGTTGAAACTATTAGTTCTGGCAATAGCCTAATAGGTTTAGCAAAACATCTCTTTTAAAAAATATATATATTAATTTATTTCCAAGGGGGGAGGACAGAACATCACCAAAAACAAAGATGGATATAGTGGTTTTAGGGCATCCCCATGGGTTGACAGAATCTAGTAGCCCAAACACTCCACTATTACAGGTATTTAAGATACAGAGAGATGACCAACAATAGCTATGAAAACATCTTTTGTTCTAGAAAAATTTATCATTCTGCACGAGAAGGATCAGTGTAAAACACTTCTTCTTGGGTACTCTCCTTCAAATAATACTTTGAAAACAGACAACTGTTAGACTTTACCCTTAACCTTAGGTGCATCCCCTATCCTTCCACCTTTTACTATCCAATGCAATTCCTTTTTTTTAAAGAGAAAAAAAACCAATAAAAACGATGCAAAATTTCAAAACAAGACAGTAGGAGAGTAACAATGGTTAATATATTGTACATTGTTATCTTTAAAGTAGGTGCTCACATTATAAGATATGGGCATGAAAAACTGATCAGACAATATAAGCACAAACCTTTCTTTTAAATGAAATAATAGAAATTAGTAATATAACTATCTTAACTACCTTGTATATATTTTTTTCTTCCTTTTCTGTTCTCTTTTCCTTCATCCAAGTTTTCCCTTTTGAACAGTTTATTCCCATTTCAGAGTATCTTTTTAAAATTTTTTTTTTTTGGCAGTACTGGGGATCGAACTCAGGACCCTGCGCTTGCTAGGCAAGTGCTTATTCCACTGAGGTATATCCCAGCCCTAAAATTTTTTTTATTTTAAAGACAAAAGAATGGAGACATATAAACCAGAATAACACAAAAATAATAAAGGAAATACAAAATTGTGGAGAAGATAGAAGGGAATTAGCACTGGATGCTATACTGTAATGTTATCTTCGTATTTGTTACTCAGTTATACAGATGATTGCTCATTCAATTAGTCAACTTTCTCCACCCTCATCTCCATTGTTCTCCCACCCAATCAGTCGTCTACCCTCCGATAATAACTGTACTTTTTGGTTTATTTACTCCCTCGGGCTCTCACATTGGGAAGAGACATAGCTGCTTCAAATTATGCTGTAACAAACATGTGTGCACACAAATTGCTATGGCAGGAGGTGGAAAAGCACCCATCCTCAAAGATGGTAGATAGGCAGTGAACCAGGTTCACTATGGTCAAGCCCCCATTGACAAGCCCTCAAGGCCATCTGGGGTCGGGTCGAATTGGCAGGGTTATGCCGCGAACCACCAGGCTCTGCCTCAGTGCACCACTCCTGGAGGCCTGGTTGAGTCCAGGGGGTCGCTCCTCCCTGGACTGCCAGGCTCCAACCCATCAAGACACTCCTGGGGGTCCAGTCAAGTCCAAGGGGTCACCCCCGAGTACTGCCAGGTTCCTCCGGCGCTCCCAGAGGCCTGGCCCAGGACCTCAGGATTTTCATGTAGCCTAGAGGGAGTCCCCCCACACCCCTCAGGCTGCTGAACTCCCTGTCAAGGCCCCTGGGGTCCCCTCAGAGGCCACTAGTATCTCCCTGCAGGCCTTCTATGACTCTTTGGAGGCTATCTGCACCCAGCTAGAGTACTGGGTCTGCACCCTAGTTCCAGGTCTTTGTCTCCTCCCACCTCTTGATCTCCAGTGCTGCCGCTCCCCACCCCTTACAGCTGGGCATTGGGCACACTTACGATGCTGGGCACAAGTGGCGTGAGGTCTCCCCCACCCATGCTACTGAGGTAGTTCAGGGTGTGTGCTAAGTTTAGTTATTAGTTTTAGGAGACAATTGGAGGATTTTTTCGGGTCTTATGTGTAGAGTATGTTGTTGTCTCTTGGACTCCTGGACTGCTGCTTTTCGTGTAATTTGTCGCTATGGGTTCATACAAGGTTTATATATGCAAGCAGTATGAAGTCCCTCTTGGTGCTCATATTAGTAGTTTGGGGTGGGTCCTGAAGCCCATGGACTCATCCCATTGCTGTCAGGAACATGTGTTGAGTGCGTAGGCTGCCAAGACTCAAGGTGCTCAGAGAGAGAGTTCAGGGTGGGAGCTGAAGCTGAGTAACTCATCTCGTGCTTCCTGCTTGGTGTTGGAGCGAGAAGGGCGTGGGGCCGTGTGGTCCACCTCTATCTGCAGCTCTCTCTTACTGTTATGCTCCAGTTCCCATTTGTTCTTTGGCTGGATCCCTGGGAATTGCTGTGGCCCTGGGGTCACTGTCGCTGCTCTCTGCTGCTCTCTGCTGGTAGTTGCTCACACAGTGGAGAGGTAGGAGGCCACAGCCTCGGGGCAGGGATAGAGCTGGGTGTGGTGGGCTGTGTACCGGTTGCTTTGACTGCCTTGCCTCAGGGTGCTGATTAGAAAGGTTGCTGCAGTGGGCATGCTGCTTTAGTGGCTTTTGTAACTTTTCATCACACTGTGTTTGACAATACCTCCCATGCACCGCTGCCTCTTTTCCAGGCTGCGCCTTCTCCACTCTGGCTTCGGCCCAGCTCTTGGAACTCCACTCTCCCCTGGCCAAGTCGGGAGGCTCCTGTGAGCACGGGCCTCTGAAGCTGAAGCTGTGAGTGTCAGAATGAGGGAGCGGGCTGAGGGTGTGTATGGAGCGGTGACTCCCTGCTTCTCTGCCTCCTCTTCCTCTAAGTGTGCCATGGCAGCCCTCTGAGTTTTTCCTTCAGGAGAGGTCTTGTTTGCTCTTTCTGAAGGCTTCAGTTCTCATTTCAGATCCTTCCTGGGTCCAGGGGACCCATTTCTCTCCTTCTTGTCTTTCTCATGTTTCTATATTCCAGTGTCTGGGTGGCAATCCTCCGGGAGGATCTTTCTCTGCTGCTTACCTGGTTGCCATCTTCCCTGAAGTCTCCAGAATATCTATTGTACATTTTGGATCTTATTTATTTGTTCAGCTTCTTAAACCAGGGAGACAGTACAATATTTACACATGTAAGTCTGATTTATTTCACTCATGAGTATGGTCTCAAATTGCATCCATTTAGCTATAAAGGACTTAAGTGTATCCTTCTTTATAATTGAGTAGTACTCCATTGTGTAAAAGTACCACATCTTTTTTTATTTATTCCTTGGTTGATGGGCATTTGGATTGTTTACAAGATTCAGCTATTATAAATTGTACTGCTGTAAACATGGGTGCACATATATTGCTGTAGTATGATGTTTTTAATTTTTCTTGGGAAATACCCAAAGGGGAATAGCTGGGTTGAATGAGACCTGTAATCCTAGTGTTTTGAGGAATCTCCACACTGATTTCCACAGTGGTTGCACCAGTCTGCATTCCCCCCAACAGTGGAGAAGGGTTCCTTTATCCCCACAGCCCCACCAGCATTTGTTATTGATTGATTTCTTGATGATAGCCATTCTTTCAGGGATGAGATGGAATCTTGGTATTGTTTTAATTTGCATCTCTCGAATGACCAATGATGAACATTTTTTTCATATATTTATTTGCTATTTGTATTTCTTCATCTGAGAAGTGCATATTCATCTCAGATGCCCATTTTTGGATTGGGTCTTTGAATTTGGGGGTCTGATTTTTTTCAATTGTTTATATGTTATAGATATAAGTCCTTTGTCTGAGGGGCAATTGGGTATAATTTTTTCCCACTCTGTGGGTTGTCTTTTTACTCTGGTGACTTCTTTTGATGTCCAAAACCTTTTCAATAAGATGAGACCCCAGTTGTTGATTCTTTGAAATATTTCCTATGCAGTTTGGGTTTTGTTTATGAATTCTCTGCCTACATATATGTCTTCAAGGTCTCTACCTACTTTTTCTTTTGGTAGATTTAGTGTTTCTGTTTTAATATTTAGATCTTTGATCCATTTTAACTTTAGTTTAGTGCATACTGATACACATGGGTCTAGATTTAGTCTTTGGCATGGAGACAGCCAGTTTTTCCAGCACCATTTATTAAAGAGGCTATCTTTCTTCCAGTGAACATGTTTGACAACCTTGTCAAGGATAAGGTGGCTGAATGTGTCGGTAGTTAAGTCTGCAACTTCCAATCTATTCCACTGATCTCATGCCTTTTTTTTTTTTTTGCCAGTAACACACTGATTTTATCACAGTAGCTTTGTAGTATAATTTTAAGTCAGGGATTGTGATGCGTCCTGCTTTGCCTTTGTTGCCCAAAATTGCTTTGCTATTCTAGGTCTCTTCTGGTTTTACTCTGCAGTTTAGGCTGCCTTGAACTCACTTCATAGCCCAGGATGGCCTCAAACTCACAGTGATCCTCTTACCTCAGCCTCATAAGTGCTGGGATTATAGCATGAGCCACTGCACCTGGCACTTTTTTTCCCCCAGTAGCAGGTAAAAGAAAGTTTTACATAAAAGTCATTCTCTTTAAATATGATTAATATTTAACAGGTACAATTGTAGAAAAAATAAAATTATTTTAATTAAATATAATCAGCTATAGTATATACTTTTTATTTGAATAAATAAATATTTAGGAAACCAGTAGATCAGAGGATTCACATTTTTCTGAGATGAAAGGACTTTTTCTCAATATTAACACTGCAACCATTCTTTTCTTTTTGTACTGGGAATTGAACGCAGGACCTTGTGCTTGTGAGGCAGATGCTGTGCTGCTGAGCTGTATCCCTGGCCCACTGAGACCATTCTTAAAATCTGTCTTCTTTGGTATACTAAATATGGCTTTATGTCACCTTCTCCAATATTCCATCACAGGAAATGAACTGAGGAGAGCAGTAAGAGAATCCCAGTTCTCAGACAATTTGTTTCCTGATGCATGTTAACCTCTCTAAACCTCAGCTGTTTCATCTGCAAAACGGGAGTGGTCATGAGAACCTTGTAGGACTATTGTGAGGTTTGAATGAAATGAGCCCTAAGAAGCTCCAGAAGGGTAGAACACACCAGGCTTTAGCTTCTGTCTCCTCCTTGCCCTTTCCTTTTGAATAATCTGATTTAATTCTCCATTTGTAATTACTGAGCTCCTTTGCCAAGGAATCTTAGGCTTATACAAGGAAAGTCAGCTTGCCCTACTTCTCCATACCAGCAGTTTGTACAAGAGAGAACTAAGACCTGTGGAGGGGATCAGCTGCTTGTAGGAGAGGTGAGAGTGGAGTGAGGAAGGGAACTCTCTATGATGGAAGACTGGAGTGGATCAGTAATCTGGAGCCCGTGGACCAGGACAAAGTCACAGAAAGAGGTTATGGAGATTAATAATGTTTACTTAGCTTTTTCTGTGTAGCTCAGGCTAGCCTTGAACTCACTAGGTAGCCCAGGCTAGCCTCAAACATGTGTCAATCCTCCTGCCTCAGCCTCCTGAATGCTGGGATTACAGGAGTGTGCCGCCATACCTGGCTCAATAATATTTACATTGTAAGATAAATTCTTGGATTAGGGTCTGAGGAAACTGCTTCTCCACCTGGAGTATAATTTTGCCATTTTCCTCCCCCTCATCTGTCCCTGCCCAATTTGCTTTAAGCCTATGCTCTATCACGTATTTGGTACAGCAAGTGCAAAACATCCTCCTGCCCTGTGACCGCAGAGAATGCAGCGTTAGAAATTCTTCTTGAACTGCTGACATGGTTCTGCTGTACATTGTTTATGTTTTATGACACACGTTCAACAATATAAACTGTAATATATTAAGGTAAAACATTGAACAAGAGTGAAGCAAAGTCAAGCAATACTAGCGGCTTGTGTTTGCTTAGTGCCGGGGGAGGTAAAGCACTTTAGCTTAGTCACCACCTTTTTCACGTGCATAAGGGACAGTCACTTGTCTACCCCGTGGTTCTAAGATATATCATGTAAACAGTGTACTGTGTGTAGGCACAGCAGCATCGGTAAAACTGGACAACTAATTTTGGCAAAATATCTTCATGTATTTTTATTTGAAATTCTTTTCAGAATTAGGATTCCACTGTGACATGGTGGGGCTGGGAGAGAGGTGTGCCTCGATCTACTTACACAGAGGTGGATCCAGACTTTTCTCTATGTTTATTCTTATTAATCGTGAAAGTCATGAGTATAAAGGAGAACATACAAAAGCATAAGGCAGGAGAGGTTTGGAGCAGAAGAAAGCTGCTCAGTATCTGTGATGCCTGTTCCTGAAAAACCTTAGGTTGCCAGAGATTAGGGTTCAGAGAACTAGTACCAATGAGTCCTTTCTTCTCCTTTGTGTCTGGGTCTTTGGCAGCTGTAAGTCAGGTTTTGGGGACACTGTTTTAGCAGGCCAGCCCCCCCATTATCCTGCTGCAAGGCAAGGGTCGAGGGATAGCCTTTAGGAGGCTTTTGATAAGCATAGGGCAAGCTCAAGCCTTCTCTTCTAGTCCCTGACTTTACCTCTAGGGAGATACAGCTTGTTGATCAGTGTGGAGTATAAAGATGCTCAATTAGCTGGGATAGAATTAATAATAATAATGATTTATATCTTTGTGGTCTCTGTGGTTGGCAAAGTACTTTCACTTATTCTGTCTTATTTGGGTTCTGGTCTTTCTGAGCTAGGGCAGTATTTTTATATTACTATCCATTTTACAGAGGAGGGAACTGTAGGTCCTGAAGTTTCCCCAGGGTACACAGCAAGTCAGCAGCAGAGCCAAGACCCAAACCAGGGAAGTTTAGGTTGTTCCATTAGGTTACTGCAGTTGGTCACCTGGTCTTCTACTTTATGACTCTTGGTTTGACCAAGAGCCAGGGTTCAAAAGGATAAGCTCACCAGCATTCTCTCTATTCCATTTCAATCTTCTATTCTTCTCATCTTCTTAGCAGGTTTTCTCTTGTGTTTACTTCCTTTTTCCTCTCAATTCCTGTTTCTCCGAGCCCCCACTTTGAGAGCCTGCCTTATTTGCTTTCCTAGAAATTCCACTTTTAAGGCTTTGGAGAACTTTGACCTACCAATAGTAAGTACATTTTAGAGAGTGTTTAAAATGTCTCTTGCCCCTCTCATTCATCCCCCACCCCCAAAGCGTGGCCTCGCCCCATCCTGCCATCATGCTGGCCAAGCGCGTGGGGCAGCTGTGGTCAGTCCCATTTATAAAGCTGGTAAATATGGGACCGGTTTCTGTCCCCTCCAAAGGTCAATATTTGTGTAGAGTTTAATTTTAACTTAACAAGCAGTTGTTTTCTGCAGCTGCCTTGGTGTGTTGTGTTGTGTGTGCTTACCTTTTTCCTTCCTCCCCACTGACTGGACGTGTCTGTGTGTACATCTGTGTGTGTATGTGTGTGTGTGCATACACGTGTGCATGTATGTGCTTGTGCTGCAGACTTAGTTCTGCTCTTCAGAACCTGGAACCCACTGGCTTGGGCTTTGTTTCCCAAAGGACATTTGGGCCCCAAGGGAGCTAAGATAAAGGCAATAGGCCCAATATGGGGAATAGCTAGACTTTTTCCAGGGGTCAGAGAACAGCGGATACTCTAGTTTTCTGTGATACTAAAATCATCACTGTATCTTGTAGGAGAGTTTCTAGAGTGCAGGATTTGAAAGAACTGGCCCTTTCTTTCAAAAGCTCTGCACCATCCTCTTGCTTTGCTTTCTAAGGAGTATTAACCCCTGATCCAGGAAATTGGGGTTCTAATTTTGGCAGTTGCTGCTTGAGTGAAGTGAAAGAAAAAGGTAATAGGGTAATCTGCTGTCCAGCTTTTAATATTCTGATGTTATGAATAATAGGCCATTGGACGGGATAACAAGAACAAATCATATTCCAGATCTAGCTTTATAATAATTTAAGAAATGATCCCCTTCCCTTGTTGGTCCTTAGTTAACGAAAAGAACTTTTGTTCCTTACAAGGATTCTGTGAGGATGGATGAGATTTTTTTTAAAGGAACCTTGAGCTATTTACATAGAGAGAAGTATCTCAGTACTAAGCTCCTCTTTACCTACCCATGCCCCCTCCACCACCAAGCTGTTTCAGTTCTTTCTGTTGGTTAGCGTGTCCAGCAGGCAGCTCATCCTGCTCAGAGCTGTAGGATGTGGGACAGAGGAGGAGCTCTGTGATGACCAGTGGCTCTTGGGCCCCAGCACAGCGGATGCCTCCTTGCACCGGTGGTCTGGTGACCCTGTGTGTGTGCCCCACCTGCAGACCTTTGCCCTTGCCGTTCCCTCTGCTGAGAATGCGCTTTCCCCATATACCCGTATGGCTCAGTCTGTCTCTTTACTCAGGGCTCTTTTCAAATGATTCAAGACTTTCTGCTCACCCTGTCTAAGACTTCAGCCCCATATCCCCAACCTGCCAGCACTTTCTCTCCCCTTCCCTGCTGTTTTTAATCCTAAATATATGCTACAACCCATATTCCATAGATCCTATTTTGTTATGTTGTTTTTCTGCCCCACGAAGGCCTGGATTCTCAACAGGGACAAGGGTTTTTGTCTGTGTGTTCAATACTGTGTTCCCAGTGCCCCTAGGACAATGCCTGGCACATAGAAGCACTCCAGATGCATTTGTTGAATACCTAGAAGGAGGGAAGGCAGAGAAGGAGAAGTAGGCTCCCTAAATCCATGATTATTCCTAGAGGGTGCATATCCAAGCAGGGAGGTGGTCAGAATGACTTGTAAGCCTTTCCAAGCTATTCATACCTTTGCCAAAAAAATACAGGCTAGTTAAGAATCACTGCGTAAAGAACGGCAGGTGTTGACGGGAGTCACTGTCCTAAGGAGTTGAGCATTGTGGCAGCTCTCCTGCTTGGAGATTTGTTGTTTTTCTCCTCTTTCCCACCTTTCTCCATCTCATAGATAACCCCAGCCCACGCCTCCTGGCCCCTCCTCTTTCCTTTCTTCGCAGCCAGACATACAGAGGCCGCCCACATTGTGAGTGATTGTAGTTGGGACACAGAGGGCCCTTGAGGGCTAGAAGTGTGTCTTGTGACATCAGCCCTGTGGCTTTAGAGGGACGGCTGTGGCTCTGAGTCCTGGGAGGGGTGGTAGGGCTGTTTTTCTCCTGTTGATCATTCACATTGGTGCCCGTCTGACTTATAAATTTTAATGGCCAGTTTTAAAGGTTACTGCCATGGGGCACCTTTGTTGCCAGTTTTAGTTTTTTAATTTGGAAACTTTTCCCCCTTGTGGTCTTGGGAGGAAAGATTTGGGGCCATTTGGGACTGGAAATTGGTATTTGTGGGTGATGATGAGATAGCAAAGCAACTTTCTGGTTTGGGCTCCAATAGCCAGAATCCCTGGCATATTATCCAGGAGGCCAAATGAACCCCAAAACAAGAATGAGCAGACCGACGTTGGGTATGTTAGTGTTGGGCAGCACCAGTCAAAGCTGTAGAGGGTTGGAATTATTTGCAACTACCTGGGAGAAATGAGAACACCTTGCTCTTATCCTCAGTCCTGTCTCAGCCCCAGTCCTTTGTTCTAAAGCTGAACATCACTGACAGTGGCCAAGTTTAATTGGAACAGGACCAAGGACTCAGATGTAGAACTCACCGTGGAGAAAGTGGCCCATTGGTGGCCTCCCCTGTGCAGTATGGGCACAGATCTGATGGAGAAAGCCTCACTGAGGCTTGGTGTCAGGGCTCTTGGCCATTTACTCTCATCCCTTATTAACAACAACCACCATCACTCTTTTCTTCTCTCAGGATAGCTTTAGAAAGCTCTAATAAGCATTAGAAAGCCTTATATACCAAAAAATGGTCACTGCCAGTTTTTGTAATCTATATCTGGAGCAAGGAAACAGTATTATAAAGTAATATTCAAATAATAGTACCTTGGAATCAGAAGGTACTATTTATAATACATAAAATTCATATTTAAGGCCTTTATGTGTAGCTAAGAATGTTGGGAGTTTCAAATTATTCTGTGAGTGCAAGAAAGAGGTTGTTTTGCAGGGGAGGAGCTGATTCTGAAGATTGAGCCCAAGGCTTTTTCACTGAGCTATATCTCCAGCTCCACCTCCTTTTAAAAATATTTTATTGTTCTATTAGACAGGATCTTGTTTTGGGGGGCAGTAGGGGACAGGGTCTTTCTATGCAGTTCAGGCTGGTCTTGAACTCACTATGTAGCCTAGGCTAGCCTTGAACTCACAGTGATCCTCCTGTCTCAGCCTCCCAATTGCTAGGATTTACAGGCATGTACCACTGCACCCAGCTTGAGACAAGATCTTGCTAAATCACTCTAGTCCAGGCTGGGCTCAGACTTAGGATTCTCCTGCTTCAGCCTCCCAGAATGCTGGGATTACATGCATATACCACCTTGTGGAGCCAGAAGAGAATTTTGAAGATTTTAATTCTGAACATGCCTCCTCCCTGGGTACTTATCTTGTGGACACTTAGAGTATGAATCCAGTTAATTGGATGGATATTCTAATAGACTGACCTCAAGAAGAGGCAAATATACAAATCTATGGATACTTACTCGAAGAGATACACTCCTAACTGAATTGTTGGCTGGTGTCCTTGCTAGCCAAACCTGTATCTCCTCTCTAGCTACCCCCAACTGTCTTTTTTCTTTGTGGAGATTATTGAACCCAGGGCCTTGTATATGCTAGACAAGCACCACTGAACTACTGTATATCTCAGCCCTTTTTCTTGTTTTATTTTGGGGAAGAGTTTCGCTAAACCTGTCTGGCTTTGAACTTCTAATCCTCCTATCTTAGCCTCTCGAATAGCTAGGATTACAGGCATGCACCACTGCATCGAATGCACTCTAGTATTTTAATGCATTACATTGAGTTAAGTTTGAATCATCTTAAGGGAATTCAAGAGAGGAGCCTGCTGTAAGGAGGAGCAGCGGCTCTCTAGGATATGCAC
Organism: Dinomys branickii; assembly: GCA_004027595.1. Classification (NCBI taxonomy): domain Eukaryota; kingdom Metazoa; phylum Chordata; class Mammalia; order Rodentia; family Dinomyidae; genus Dinomys; species Dinomys branickii. The sequence goes on along the minus strand of PVLD010003327.1, from coordinate 10,492 downwards.
CATGAGGACAGACCCTCCTAGACAGGTTTGATAGCTTCCATAAGACATAACACAGGATCCTGGAGTCAGACCTTACTCCTAGCTGGTCTTCCTTGTTTGTACAAAGCTGGATTTGCTTCTTGTTCCCTGTGTTGCAGGGCAGGGAGGAGGTGTGGGGGTTGGCTCAGGGCTGGGCCACAATTAGTGACCTGGAAGCTGGGCTGGGCACCCAGAGGCTATAAATAGCAGTCATGGAGCAGTCACTGAACGAACTGGAAGCCCAGCCAGACTAGCCGCGTTTCAAGTGGTCTGGGTGGGATTTTTTTTCACTCTCTCTGTTAACCATTTGTACATCTGGTTTCCTCAGTGTTGGTAGGGGCAAAGTAGGAGGGTGGGGCTGTGAGCAGAACCAGAAGTTCATATGTATGTAAAGTAACTTCTTTGAGTTTTGCCGTATGTGTATCTTGGCCTTTCTAGGGCCCTCAGGACCGGTAAGGGATCTGACAAAAGAGCATAGTGGCCCTTGGAGTGACAGTAGGTCCTAGAGCAGGGCGTGTGGGCTGGGCAGTACTGACGGCCTGCAGGGCCCCTGTTGCTAATTTACGGTGGGTGTTACCAAAGAGAGAGCCACTCTCTCTCTCTTATTTGGGAGTAGATGGGGTAGCTCACTTCTCGTTACCCTATGAATCAGTCCCTCTGTCTCAGCCGGGCCCATCTACTCACCTTCTTCCTCAGAAGCATGGCCGTTTCTGCTTCTCTGCATTTGTTTCTATCATCTGCTCTGGATTTGAAATCAGAACACTTTGATTTGAATTGCAGTTTGTCCACTTTTGTGACTTGTTACTTGGCCCTACTAATTAAGCTCCCTAGTTTCTGTTTAATTCATCTTTCAAAAGAGTAATTTTGACAGAGTACACCATAAGGCTCCCTCTAGCTTATAAACTGTGAACTTACTTCAGTCAGTCAATTCCTGTTCTCCCACTTCAGGAAAAAGACCTCTCTCTGCCAGGAAGCCCTCCGATTCAGCAGTTCAGCCATATCGCCCCCACGTTCACAGTAGTGATATAAATAGCTTATCCTGTTTTCTTTTATATATGTTGTGTTTCTCGCCATTGCTTTCTGATGTTCTTCCATACTTATATTTTATCTCTTAAGCAGATTACAAGTTCTCTGAAGCAGGACCTCATGTCTTGCATACCCCATCACAGCACTCACCAAAGGCCCCGGCTAGAAGCCAGGCAGGCCAAGAGGAGTGGAGCAGGTGATAGGAAGGAAGGTGTATGCTTTCAGCAGCCTCCAGTTTGAGAAGTGTCCTCTTTAGGATAAAATGAAGAGCCTCAAGTAAGAATACACATGAGGTATTAAACCTGTTTTACCAAACTTGGAGCTCCAGTTCCACTGCTGTATCGATTCTTTCTCTCTACTTTTTCTTCCCTCGTCTTCCCTGAAGGCACTTTTACTTGTGGGTACAGCTGGAATCAGTGCATTCCCGCACCCTGCTTTTATAGCACTGATGTGGGGCTATAGTTTTCGTAGTGGGAAAAGGACCCTGTCTAAGCATAGGCTCTTTGCATTAGGTTTCTCTCTTCTAGTTTTAGGAGTCCCTCTCTTTGTAGATCTCCTTATGCCTGACAGTAGAATAGTAGCACTCGGAGTCATCTGTGAAAATGTGTATGGCATTGTTTTCTCAGAGTCCAAGGAGAGCAGTGTCTCTGGGTTGGCTGTCCTGTCCCAGGGCTTTGATCTTCCTCCCTGGTTTCATCCTTTATCCTGCTTTGAGCTCATTGGTCCCGGCTAAACAATTCCTCCCCTCTTGGGTGTTTACACTGTCCCAGCGCTAGCAGAAGGTTATCGTGTCTACTCCAGACATCACTCAGGCCATCTGCCTGCCTTGAGCCCCTAATTGCTCCTTGCTCCTCCTCTCCTCCCCCACCGCAAGTCAGTTATGTTACTCGTGCTGGAGCTCCCTCAGACTTATCTCTACAGTTTGGTGCCAGATTTCCCAACACTGAGGACAGGAACCAAGCAAAGTCTCTGACAGCCAGAGAAAGAGAGTGTTTCTCTGTCTTCAAGGAATGATGCCTCCCAGCCCTGGGATTTGAGGCAACTTAGTTGTGTTGATATTATCTTTCTTTCAGTTCACTCACATAATAAACATTTATTGAGTGCCTAGTATATGCTGGCACCTTATTAGACACCAAGGATATAATTCTACTTTATTAAACCTAGCAGACATTTAAATATTCATTATCATTTTAGAAGGTGGAAATTCCAGAATAACTAGAACCAGAATCATGCCCTCAAGGATCTTATAAGCCAGTGGAAGAGTCAGACGTGAACATTAAAGCACAAATCAGGGTAAAAAGAAATGAGAGGGCCAAGGAAGGTCCTATAGGGAAAAGAATAAAGAAGATTTAATTCTGACTTTAAAGGAGGCAGGGTTGTGGGCAGCAGGAAGGGATGAGGAGATTTTGAGAAAGAGAAGAAATCGGAGCTAGACCCTGAAGGATGAGAATTTCCCTAATTGGAATAGAAACATGTATATTTGACGGAGTAAACTCAGTTCATTATTTCAAGTATTTCTGAAATAACAGGAGAAGGGCATATTGAGCAGAGCAGTGCATAGTCCTTCCACAAGGAAGTAGGAATACAGCGGTGAGCAGAACTGTTGCTCAGAACTCTCAATCTATTGACTTGTCCAAGTAAGTGGCCCTCCCACTGCTGTTATTATTTACGATATCTCTTACTCTACTAAATCCTTTGAACAACAACAGAAAGTCTCTTTCCTGTCTGGGCGTTGTCATCCCCTGACTTGGCTGCTGTCTACATTACAGTGAGCTCTGACTAGTCAGTAACTGAGGCCAGATTTCTGCACAACCTTTAGACAACAGTGACAATGGGTGCTCTTGATAAACATCCTGTGTTTTAGAAGATCATGTGAGGGCTTATGTTTTAGTGTTATTTTTATTTTATAAAATACATTCTAATTTTTTGAAAAGTGGTCATCTGTATAAGAAACAAATGGTGAATACTAAACTAGAAGGTGTTATTAACCAGAACACCCCCCATTCCCAGTCAAGGCATGGTCAGTACTTGGCTATGATCATGTTAATCTTGTGCGGATCTTCTCTGCTCCCTTCCATCTCCATGCCGATTCTCAGGGCCTGTCTTCCGCCCTAGCCGATGTGTGTTTCTGCCTTCCCCATGGTCTCTTCCTGGCCTTAGGCCATTTCAGTTTGGTCAGGTTAAGCCTTTCTTCCCAAGTCTGCAATTGCCTTTGCCTCAATTCTAAGAGAGGCTGACAGTAGGAATGAATCCAAAATTCCATTCATTTTATATTCACCACATTTGGATTTCTTTTAGCATCATTTTCTCCCTTGAGAACATTTTCAAGGTTTTCCTAATTTTCTACCTTTTTTGGGGAGTGGCTTTTTGAAGACTACTGAGAAGTTTCTAGGACGATTATCTAGTCTTGAGTATATTTGCATATATCCCTCTTCTCTACCATCTTATATAGTAAAAACCATTTTTCTGTGTGCTGTACATTTACCATGTAGGCATCTTATTCTTGAGACCTGAGTTAAGGGTGTGATACTTACCTTGCGTTCCCTTGTCTTTCCTAGGGAGTCATTGATTCCCCAAAGAGCATCTTGTTAGATCTTGCCCTCTTGTAAGGGAACACACTAGGCAGAGAAAATAGCAGTGAAAGTTTGAATGTTCCTGGATTTTCATCTGTGTAACTACCCTAGGTGTTAGTTTGCTTAGGTAGCCCCTAACTAGATTTTTGCAGTTATCAATATTATTCGCAACCACTAGGGGGCACTACTTCCCCCTTTAGCTTGTTGGCCTAGTTGTGGGCAAGAATTTTTTTTCCTTTAGTTGTTCTGTATTTGACCCTGGGCTACCATGTTGGGCCCGATAGGTTGCAAATGGCACAACTCCAGTGAGTTCAAGTCACGTACACTACATGCTCCTAGAGCGATGCAATGCAGTGGCCTTATCTGTGGTTCAACCAAGGCGCTCTCTCACTCTCCTCTTCTGCTTTTCATTCATTCTTCCTTCTTTCCTTTCTTAACAAACCTTATGAAAACATCCTAAAATACCAAAACCAGAACTCAAAAAACGGTTTGGATAATAAATTTTCCCAGTACTATCATACTATTCATACAGATAATGAAAATTCTACCAAGTAAATGCCTTGCATATTGAATCCTGACTATACTGCTTACTTGCTATCCCATCGTGGTCAAGCAGACTGCTTGAGAGTCAAGTGGGGTTTGAAGCCTGGCTGGCTGTGTGACTTCAAGAGAATGACTTAACCCACCTGCTTTCAGTTTCTGTTTGTGTAAAACAGTGATAAGACTCCCTATAGAATTATGAGAGCTCAAAAAGATAATATACTTGGGTACGTTTCATGGTGTCAGGCATAATATAAGCATTCAGAAGTAATAGTTATCTTTTTTTTTTTGTCTTTTTTTTTTTTTGTGGTACTGGGGATCGAACTCAGGACCCTGTGCTTGCTAGGCAAGCGCTTATTCCACTGAGCTATATCCCCAGCCCCCCGTAATAGTTATCTTGTAATATACTCAGGTTTCTTTTCATTTGACAATCAGTCTATTGAATGAAAATGGCATCCTCTTGGTTCCATGTTCATGCATAAAAATAAACTTGAAAACTGTTTTTTATTATTCTTAAACTGACATATTCTCCACTCATCAAAACAAAGTTCACATTAAAACAAGAATGAATCCTCTTCTATCAGTTTATAAGAGTATGGGGAATTGAGTACTATGTAATTTTGTTGGGAAGGTAAATTGGTAAATTTCTTGGAGAGCAGTGTCAGGTACACCCTTTAACAATTATGAATGTAGTCTATAAATTCTTAATGTGCAAAACATCTGCATAAGCATGTTCAAAGCAGTATTGTTTATAATAGGGAAAATTGCAAATAAATATGTATTTATAGGCATATAAAGAAGTTACAATTTATTCATAAGATATAATGCAATGAAGTCATTAAAAGGAATGAGATAGACCCACCACACCAATGCCAGGAGCATCTCTCTCAAATATTGAGAACCAAAAATGTCTGCACCAATTGCCAAATGTTCCCTGTTGGCAAAACCTGCCCTTGTTGAGAACCACTGCTCTAGAATTTATGTGGGGAAGTCACTGAATGAAGCAGAGTGATTAGATGCATAAGAATAGATATAATGTGATTCTACTTGGAAGAATGTTCATGTGTGTGTTATATGAGAATAGGAAAAAGACTAGGAGGAAACACATCAGATTGTTTGCAAAGATTTCCTACAAAGACTGGGTTGGAGGTAAAAAGAAATCATTTATATATATATACTCCTGTAGCATCTAAATTTGAATCAGTATTTTTTGGTAACTCTTCCAAAATGCCCCGAAGGAAAGAAATATAAATCGCTTATTTTACCCAACATTAATCCCTTATCCTGATCTAGTTTTTTCTTTCTTTTGCCATTTCTTAGCTCAATTATCTTAACTTCCTAGGTTCACTACTCCAAACCCCTTCACTTACTCATTTCTGTCTTGGAGAGATTCTTGATGTGTCTGGGAACCTGTACTCCACTGCTCTTTCAGAGTGTGTAAGTGTTAGGTCAGACTTTTGGATACTTGTCCAAATTTCATTCTTCCTCAGAGCCATTTTGCCCTTCTTAAATCAGTGTAACTTCTGATCCTCTTGTGGGGAAGGCATTTTTTTAACTGGCCCTAAGGACTCTTAGCTACTTAGGGATCGATGCCTATTTACACTAACCTCACACAAACCTTTCATGAGAGGTTCCTTACCTCCTAAGCCCTTGAAAATGCAGTTTGCTCTCTGGATAGATTATATCTGTTTGGTTAACTTCTTAATGTTAAAATTGGCTAAGTGGAGAAAATTATGCACTTGTTCTAGACTAGTTCTAGCCTAGGACTGGAAATAATTGTGTGATTCCTAGAGGCATATGTCATATTCTTGACAGATTCTTACCTTATGTCCATCTTCTTGCCAAAATGCCAGAAAGCTTCCTTTTGTTTTAATGATCTACCTCTGCAACATCATTCATCCCCTTAGGGAGCCTCCCACTGGCTCCCACTTCCCAGTTAGAGGAGTATATCCTGTACTTCCCATTCTGTCCTCTTATCCTGTCCTTCCCCCATTTCTGGGCTCTTGCACTATACCTTCTGGAATTAATAGTTTATTACAAGCAAAGTCTTTTTCTTTACTCCTTCCTCTGAGCTTTACTTTCTCCTTTTGGTAAGAAACCTGGCCTTGCCCTAAGGATGCTTCTTGCCCTGTGGCCCTGTCATGCAGTGGCTGTTTCTTCTTGTCACTGAGGATAGAGCTGGGGCACATGCCCTGTCTGTTTCTAATTGCTGCTTCCTGGCCACCCTCTTGTTCTCCTCCCTAAAGAGCGCCAATTTGGATCTCACGTCATCAGATTACATCATTCATTGTTCCTGTAACACACTGACCAAATCATCTTTACTCCTTTCATGAAGACTTTATCTCCTGACTCACTGCCTGTTTCTCTCACACTTATCTAATTGCTCTGCTTTGTTCAGTGACTTCCCTGGACAAACTCTAGAGTAGTGGTTGTCACTTGAGAGGCGCTCCTGGCACTAGTGTGGTGGGTAAGTCCAGGGACATTGCTCAGCATCCTAAGATTGCACCAGACCGTCCTCCCAGTGAAGAATTGTGTGGTCCCACAAGTCAGTATCCCACTGTGGAGAAAGTGTGCTCTAGAGTCTACTCTAAACCTTGTCATTAACAGTGACTGCAACTCCTCTATAATTTCATACATTATCTCTATACACCCTACTTCTAAGCATTTCTTCTTCCTATCTTCCGCTCCCTTGCCTTGGCATTCCTTTAATCCCACAGAGGGATCCAGTCCATTGATGTTAGCTTCCTTTCCATTGTCCTGACCTGTGTGCTGTCCTCTCTTCTGTACCCAGGTTCCATGGTCAATCATTCAAGCCTTTCCCTTGTGTATGTTCTTGATTGTGTAGCCCATCTCTTGGCTTGTATACTGTTAAACTCTACTTTTCTACCTCCTCCATACCTGCATCTGCAGTCAAACAAAACCTACAACCGTGCTGCCTAGTTTTGATTTAAATTATTGACCATTCCTCTCAAATGTATTCTTAATACAGCCAGTGATATTGTATTTCCTTAATCCATTTACTCCCCTATCATTCTAGATGATTATTTTCTACCTACTTCTTTTTCCCCAATCCCCTATCACTTTGGCCTCCCTTCCTGTTGCGGGGCGGGGCATGAGGAATCAGTCAGAAATGAGCCTTTGCACCACTTCTACTTGCTGCACTTGTCTTCTTGCATAGATAACAATAGCCATACCTCCATCTAAAAGGTGTCCCTCCTTCTGTTCTATCTCAGCCATCAGGGGAATTGCTCCATTACCGAGCCCATTCCCCACATAATCAGTCAGTTGATGTCAACTCCATCCTTTTATTTGCTCAGGTTGAAAATCTTGACACCACGTTTGACTTGTCTTTCTCTAAAAACTACATTCAACCCATCAAGAGATTCATTGGCTCTTCTTTCAAAATACATACAGAATCTATCTGTCCCTAACTTATTGTTTTCTGTAGGTTAAGTCATATTGGCATTCAAATGTGCTATTATCTTTCCACCTTCCAAATCCTGCTTGGGACAGCCTTTGCTCAGCAGTTAATACCCTACTTCTTAGCTTCCATGAGCTGTAAAACTCTTGATATGAGTTGTCTATCTGGAGACAAAAAATAAAATAAAAGAGTTATCTATTTTTACTGTGTTGGCTTCCATTTCTGTCTTAAAACCATTTCACTGGGGCTTTGGCCTCCATCACTCCATTGAAATTTTTCTGAAAACGTCACTACTGACATTGTCATTAGAAAATTCAACAAATCTTTCTCATTTTGCATTTGATGCAGTTGGTCACTCCTGTTCTTGGTGCCCTTTCCTTGTTGGCTACCAGAGCCATACACTTTCCTGACTTTATCTTCTACTTGATCAATGGCCTCTTAATAAACTTCTTTGCTGATTCCTTTTCTTTGGCACTATCTCTAAGGCTTAGTCCTTGGCTGTTCCATTTGCTGCCTCTGTTTGCTGTGCCAGTGGTCATGTTTCATTTCATGGCTTTAAACACCATCTTTATACCTTTATCACTAGCCCAGTTCTTTTCCCCAGACTTGTGTATGTTAAGGCATTCTCAGCCTTTCAACTTGGAAGTCTAATAGACATGTCAAACTCGACGTGTTAAAATTGAATTATCTACACACACATGCACTCACACAGGCACATGTCAAACTGTTTTCCCTCAGGTAATAGCAACTGCATCATCCTACTTACTCAGGTTAGAAATCTTGGAGTCATATTTGACCCGTCTTTCTCTCCAACGTACATCCAGTCCATCAGGAGATTCTATTAACTCATCTTTCAAAATAAATACAAAAGCTGCTTCTGCTTCTACCACCTTGATCTGAGCCACCATTATTTCTTTGTTTAATTGACTGCAGTGGCCTCCTCACTGGCCTCCTATAGTCCTTCCTCAGTGTAGAAGCTCATGATCTTTTAAAGTTTTTAGTGAGTTCATGGCAGTGTGCTTCAACCCATGCAGTGGATCCCATCTAACTCCAGTAACAGCAATCCTCATGATGGCTTACAGGGTCCTCTTCATTGAACCCTTATGATCCCTCTGACCTCCTCTACAATCTTTCCCTCATTTCCCTCTAGCATTGGTCATCCCATTATTCTTGGAATCCACTGGTTCTTCCTGCCTTAGGCCTTTGCATGAACAGGACCCTCTGCTTCCAACAGTGGTACCCAAGATCACCATGTACTAACTCTCCCACCTCCTTCAAATCTTTGCTCAAATGTTATGTCATCAAAACCTGCTGTGACCGCCCTATTTAAAACTGTAACACACCCTCCTATCCTTACATTCCTATCCCCCTGATATGTTCTTATTTTTTTTCCCCTCAAGTCTTCCACCACTAAAATGTAACCTACATAAGCGTGTGGATTTTTGTATGTTTTGTTCATTTTTGTGTCTCAGTAGCCAAAAAGAGTACTTGGGAAATAGTAGGCCCTCAATGGGTATATGTTGAATTAATACTCAGTTTTATGTATGGTTACGGATGCATAACCATAGATGTAACCAGAGCACAGATGGAAACTTGAATCCATCGAGAAGTTATTTCAAAGATGTCTGTAGAACCTTGTAGCTATAGAATCTTTCCCAGGCTATTACAAATTCTTTTTCACCTGCTTCATGAGGTGTCCTCCTCCTAGAGGATTAGTCTTGCAAAATGCTGTCAACCATATACTATAAAAAGTCTAGAGTTTTAAAAAGGACATAACTATTATAAAGCAGGCCCTCTCACTTTCCTTCTGCCCTGAATTGTTTAGAAAGAAGGAAATCTTAAAACTCAAGTATCTTTCTTTCTTCAAATGGTCTTACATTTGACTCCTGATTTCTGGGCTTTGAGTCCAGTTTTAGGAACTGCTTCTGAATGAGACAGAATGCTATGTACCCAGGGCCCCTTAATAAGTGGGTCTCCACATCCTCCCCAATTGAAATTCTGGTTTATTGAGTCTCTTGCTCTTTGCCTAGGACTAGCTCTGCTGTAGTTTTGTTTGTTTGTTTGTTTTGTTCTGTTCTGTTCTGTTTTGTTTTGCTGTGCTGGGGATGGAACATAGAGCCTCACACACAGCAGGCAAGTGCCCTACCCTCAGCCCATAATGTAGTCTAATGAGTTTATTGCTTCTCCCAGCATTTATCTGGGTTTCTTCCCTGACAGTCCTCCTTATTACCTCATTGAAAATGTTTCTGGCTTCCTGTTTACTCTGAAACCTGCCCTTTAGTTCTCTGATTGCATTTATTATGCTGCCCATGCCCCACCTCTTGGAACTAGGTCCCATCCTGTTAGGAATTTGGTCTAGGAACTAATCCCTGCTGTATGTGGCACATCTCCATTGAGTGTTAGTTCTGTTGTGTGGTAAGGGATTTCCTGAACCAGATCAAGCATTGGCACAAGGAGTTGGTGGAGGTTAAGGAATCGTAACAATCAAAGGTTTAGATTGTAGGAGGGGATGAGGTGGGGAGGAGGTGGCTTTTAAATGACAGTGACACTGGATGTAAAGCATGGCACTACATCATCCAGAAACACATGCAAAGGGCTGGTGGTGAGATCTTTGAACAGTCAGGACTTCTGGTAAGCAAATAAGCAATCACCCCTCAGTAAAAGATACATCCCTCAATCCAAGGGTATCTATAATCTCTGAATGAGAGAGCAAAGCAGGGAAATCATGAGTTTCCCTGGGTTACATAGTGAGACCCCCTATCTGAGAAAAAAAGAAAATAAGATAAAGATACACTCCCTCAAAATAAGACTTAGCATCTTGGGGCTACACCTCTACTCACTGTATGGTGCGCGCTCTCTCTCTGTCTCTCCCTCCCTCCCCTCTCTCTCTCTGTCTCTCTCTCTCTGTCTCTCT